>DWAO01000491.1:0-25243 GCA_018230605.1 Heliconius congener
ACACTAGGTTCCCTCTGCCTACCCTGCTGTGTGCGGGATACAGCGTGAAACTGATGTAAAGTAATTAAAAAGCATTTTTATTAATAAAGAACTTATTTATATCTCTGTGTACTAAAAAAAATGTATAAAAAAGTTATGTAACGTTGAGAAAATGACTATTCTAGCAAAATATAAAGAATGTTTTCGTAGTCTTAAATAAAAAGAACATCAAAGAAAAAATCCTAGATAATATACAAAAATAATACAACAAGATCACATCTGATGTCACAATACTCTTTGACAACATCTGGAGGTGAGTACAAATTTGCATATGCCGAAATAATTTAGGGGGCATTACACACACACACACACACACACAACACGCATACAGACGCAGCACTAATGTGTGCCAACTAAGAAAATGTATGAATATAGGTGCCTTTCATTTTATACTCTAGGGGAAGTACGATCAATGGAAAAATACTTATGTAGAGAATAAGATGTAGAGACTATTTGACTTAAGACGGTTGACTTAAATACTTGGTAGCGTCGATTTTTGTTACGTTTTTGGGTGGATTTTTTATTTTTCCGTTTCGATTGTAGATGATTTGTGTGGTCAGTTGATCAAATTCTGATTGATATAATCGATATTGTTAAAATCATTATTTTTTTTTTAAATATTATTTGTTAACTAAAGAGAAAAATATTCATAAACATATAAAAGTTTGAACGTAGCTGGACTCGAACCCACACCCCTTCTAAACCGTCGAAGAGATTTAGCTAATTTGATAAAAAAAGTATACCATTATAAATGATTGTGGATTATATTCCAACTCGGGAAAATAGATTATTTTCATATCCTTGCCTTAGACAAAGAAAGATTCCACTACGTAATACGTAATGTCTCGAAAATTAGGTAGGTGGGGAACGGAGAATATTGACATTAGATTCCCTTACTCTACATTGCTACGTGGGAAGTGCTTTTTTTGCTGCAATTATAGATATAACTAACCAACACTACAAGGCTAGTGTGACTGTAAACGCGACTGGTTGTGGGTTCGATCCCCACTCAAGGAAATGAAATAATTTTAAGTTAATCTAAATTTGATTTGAAAATAAAAATATATATCTTTAAATACATTTATATGTTTATAGAAATAAATGTAAGTGGTGTAATTATAACTCTTTTCAAATTAGGTTGAATTTTTTAAATGTAAATGCTCTATAATTTAACATACACCCGACTTGAAGCTTAAAAAGCTCTAAAGCCTAGTTATAAAGAGTTCTAAGCCTGTAGATTTTACTACCCTGCTAATGCTGTATAGAATTTTATTTTAATATTAAATGTAAGGTATGTGTAATTTCTACAATTTCATATAAAAAACTATTTTTACATAGGTTTTAAATAAAATTAGTTACTTTGACTTCTATTTATTGTTTCTGAAGGGCTTAGTTTAGAAAAAAAGCTAATTTTGAATGATATAATCGTATAATACGCATATAAATTATGCTTTTTTGTTTGGTTCATATACTTATGGATATTTAATTTACTCTGTTTGAAGTTAGAGTTAGGTTTATAACCCATAAAATGGAGATTTCTTTTGAATATTCTTCTAGGGAAGAACTATCATTCTTTGCTTATTAAGCAAGTAATATTCATATATTTAAATACATACATAAACAAGTACTGAGGTGCGTTTGCTCTACATACGAACGACCTTGAAAACTATTCATCGAAATAGATTTTTAAACGTCAGGATATTTTTATTTGAGCGACGGGCATGGTAAAAGCGAGAGTGGCAAGAATTTGAGCACTTTTTTAAAACCCCCACGAACGAACAAATGAATGAAAAATATTTTTTAGGCCACGCGTCCGGTCGCAATTTTTAGAGATCGGCTTCTAAAAAAAAGACATGAAATGGAAAAAATACATGCGTCCCTGTGTTGCCGGCGGTTGGTGTTTTTTTTTGCTTTTTTAATTCCACTATTACGTATGAAAGTGAAAGGATTTGATTTTTACCCGTTCACAATATTTTTTTTGTATTATTATATCGCTCCTCTAAATATCGGTTATGTTTTTGATGCAAACAAAAACTGGCGGTTGTCGTGTTACAATTTTTTTTTCGTGCTGGCGACCGTATTTTTCTATTTGCTTTAGTGTACAAATAAATTTATATTTTATATTGAATGGGAATAACTAGGACTTTGCTTTAATTTATTTTCCAATTGCTACTGTAGCTTCTGTATGCCGATATCCATCACATTATAGTGATTACGTGTGTATGCACATATGTATAAAATGTGGATCTAGTTATACTAAATACTTATATGATTATTATATAAGAAATATATTAGCTAAACAGTCTATTAATAAGTCTGCTTAAATAGAATATAGAATAATAATAATAATAAAGAACAATAACTGAAATTATTTCAAAAAACTAATTCAAAAATCTCAACACACACAATGACATCAAAAGCTTAGTAATAATCATTACAACTAATTAATAACTAATTATCGATTAAATTATAAAGCAAAGCGCTAACTAAGATAGCATTGTATCGCGTTTTGACAATCCAAACGAGCTCATACGACAGGGCCGTAATAAAAATTATATGCTTCAATTTACGATGGTATGAGGGGTGGGAGGCCAAAAAATGCCTCCATCCACCCTGATTGCGGGATCGAATCTCGCTAAACGAGAGGGTGAAAAATTTCGCGTAGAGTGGGTAGGGCCCGCGATACAGTTTTTTTCCCAACATTATCCGAGTAACTATGCGGTACTGGTTTGTGTAATTATTAAATTTTTTATTTTATATAACTTCTCTACTCCTTAATTTGCCTTTGTTGGTAGTTTCTTAGATTATGAATTGTTTGTGTGGGCTTTGGGAATCTTAGGCTTTTTTAGCTTATCCTATTTATTTAAAATATATATATTTTATTTTATATAACAAAATAGGATACTAAAGGTCTTGAAATTCTTAAGCAATTAACATTTAATGTTATCTAATTATTTACTAAATTTTAATTATTACGATATATTACCTCTATAACTGAAAATAAACACAAATATTTTTAGGATTTTCACGCCTTATCCCACATGAAACTTGGCAGGCAAATTAAACTTACTATTATAACACTTCGGTCCCCTCTATTCCGTAAATCTTAGAGACATTGCGTGTTGAGCGATATAATTTAACGCCGCATGTTGTCTTCCAAAGCAGGGAAATGAAAACTTTGTACGTAAAAATACTAATATTCTACATACAAATTTTGATATTCTAAATGTACATTGGTAATTCTCGTTTTAAAGCTAAGAGTCAGCGGTTAGTTTTTACATGAAAAAACAAATTTTTGTTTAGTTGAAAACTAGTAAATCAGATTTAGCGTAAATTTTAATTACTATCTGTAAAATTCTTTCTCAAGGAACTCACGTCAGTGTATTATAAATGGAGCTACGGCGCTTGTAGCGTAGTACTACGGCGTAGCGCGCCTACGTGATAATAAATAATTCCGTAGCACCCCTCTAATTATGTAGAGCAAAGGACGATTCATGAAATTCCTTGAGAAAATATAGACTGTCTGAATGGTTTAAGCTCCGTTCTATAATTAGTAGGCAGTTTTAATTTTTTTTAAGTTTTCTTTTAAGTTTCTAATTAAAATTTTCGATGGTAAAAGCTGGTTATTGCCTTAAGTATTTAGCAGGCTCTTTATACAAAGTAAAGTTTTAAACACTTGAAATGCAATAATAAAACATAGTTACATATACAATAAAACGATAAGCCGGCTAAGTGACAATGCTTCATTGGTATACATAATTATTAACATTATTATATTAACTTTACGATGGTCATTAGTTCATAAATATTTTTTATACTCATATTATTTTTACTTGACATTGACCATCCCAGGTCACCATTTACGTTTCTTAATCTAGAATCTCTTGTAAAATACTCAGTTCTTGGCTTTTCCTCCAAATTCTAGACATTATGTGTTGAGTTACGGAACGCAAAGCCGCGTTTTGCCTGGCCAGAGCGGAAAAAAAGAAATAATGTATTTTTCTTTCATTTATTATAGAAATCATAATATAAAATATAATTAAGGATCAATTAGCTAATACTATTAATATTTCCTCTAAAATATTTGGTAAGATGAAAGGTCTAGTGCTAGTTTGTTTTGAAGATCTAGATTAGTGATTTAAGAATAATGTAAATATTTTTTAGACTCATCTTAATAATATTATTCTATCGTATATAGTACTGCTATAATAAAACATCTTTAAGGTAATCAAAAATCAAAAGCATCATAGATAGGTCTACGAAATCATAATCATCCTTGACCGAAGGAAAGAGAGGAACAGAAGTGTCTTAATAGGAAGCAGGAGGCTGCCTTTCGTAGGATAAAACGTTAACCTAAAAAAATATGATTGGATTCAGGCTAAAGACGCTGTATAAATAACCATAAATGACTTCATTATAATGCATAGATAAAAAAATATTTGTTTTATTTTAGGTTTACGCTTTATTGTGCATATGAGGCTTGGCAGAGAGAATCTATCTTAAGACACCCAGGGCATGTGATAGCATGTGTTATATGGCGTGACTCAACGCCGAACTTTGCATTTGCATTACCATATTAAATAATATTTTATACTTCTGTAAACAATAAAAAAAGTAATTTATTATTACGTGTCGTCTATATAAAATGCGAAAATTGCCGAGAAAAAAAGAAGCTACTTAAGGAAATTCATTCATAGTGAAAAAGGAAGTGTGCCTTATATAAATAAACTATAGGAAATAAGTCCCCAGTTTTGATTGTATTAATATTTAAACATATTTTGTATCGGAACGTAACGTTTCTAACATATTTCTTGTTTTGGTATTGATATTCGTGGCTGTAGTAAGTTTGTGGCGTTATTTTTATTGCACGACCGCTTTTGACCGCCTAAGAAGGGTTGTTTTTTGTAACCCTTGTGAGCATATATGAGTAAAGTATAGAAAAATATTAAATTTGATCATCTATATTTAAAAATTAGTAGTCGCACAGTTGCGTGGACTTTGAGACGTCAAATGGAAAAATCTGTTTTACGCGTGCCTAACTTGCGTGAAACAGATTTCTATACAGCGTTTAGTTCAAAAAAATGTTCACTAGTTACGTCTGTGCGTAGTCTGTTTTCCTATAATATTTTCTGTCTTTGCTTGTCACCATTTTCTTAGCTGGAAGTGCGAAAGCAAATCTTAGGGAATGTACAATGTTAATACATATTAATATATATTAACATTGTACATTCCCGATATATTTATTTTAGGTTATTTTATAGTTTAAAAAAGGTATATCAAAATGATGTATCAATCATTTACAATAATTTAAAAAAATACAAAAAAATCTATTTATCACTAAACCGGAAGTACCTACATGCTTGTTACAATTTTTTTTCATAATGAGCGTTATAATTAATTTTATTTGATCTCATTAACTTGTTATTCGCGTAACGCAACTTCCGCTCCCCTCGAGTTAGCTATTGACGTCACAGGTTCTATTTATACCGTTGTCAATACGAAACGTTATTTTACATCATGGATTTTAGCTGAAAGTTTAAGCGTTAATTATAAAAATATTGTGCGACAAAATATAACTTTTTTATACAAATTATAAATAATATAATGTTCAAATGTAAAATTTTATAAAATTATTGTTTTTTTTTATATCTGTATAATATAGAAGCTTAGTGAAATTGAAAACTGTGCTTTTTTGTTGGTTTTGGTTAGTGGAAAAGAGAGTTGTTTAGTTTTTATTTGCTTTTTCCTCCCTTTTTTTGTTAATTTGGTCGATGAGTAAATACATTTATAAATCCATGAATTGAAGTTTAACCATAACCATTAAAATTAAAATTTAAATATTCTTTATTCAATAAGCCCATCAAAAGCATATTTGATCTTCAATATATATAAAAATGTCAGTAGTGTCAGACAAAGCTAACATCGGCTAGGGAGGCACTTCTGCTGATAAGACTGATAATGGCAAGAAATCCAAAAGATGCTCTTTTAAGATAAGTCAAATACTTTCTCAATCATACTACGATATTAAAAGGCAATAATCTATTTACATTAGGTAATTAACCGACAATACCAAAAATCATTGTTTAGTCAAGCTCCAACCAAAGGATATGTACACCCCCGATATTACTACACGTACCCTCAAATGTGTACAGAACATACATATATACATACATCCACACATTATCGCTAATTAAAATAGTATTAAAATACAAAAAAAAGGAACTCCCACCAAAAATCGTGCAAAAAACCGTTGCCCAATCGAGGGGGTGTGTAAAAAAGGAATTGTATAATAACTTGATCACATTTAAAGTTATACGTTTTTATATATGTATATGTATGTATATATATGTGTATGTACATATGTATGTATGTAGTTGTATGTAGGCGTCACAGGGCGGCTGATTAAAAATCATGACATGCGCAGAATAATTTAAAAACTACCGGAGGCTGGGTTAATTTTTAAGTATTGATCAAAAATTGCGTGTGTCGGGGCGGTGGGGGGTGGGGATGGGGTGGCATGGCGTGCGTGAATTAGAATTTTTTTATTTTTATTTTCATCTCAAATTTTGTCATTAGAAAAGTTCTTTTGTATGTGTTTTTCGGGGTTTTCTGTGTATATGCGGGATATTTCCGGTTTTGGTTGTTTATGTATTTATTTTGTATTTTGTGGTGGCCTTAGTTAAGTAGTATTGAATTCGATTTTTAACATTTTGTGTTAAGACAGTAATTTTAGTAGGTTGCTGTTTTGCTCTCAACTTTAGATCCGACTTATATTATTTACCTGATACAAATATGGACATTTTACATTTGAATATCTAGCAATATCCGTTTAGGTCAACACAATCGAGATATTTTAAATATGAATAAATAAGTAAGTAATGTTGTTATCTTTTATCCATATTTAGATGCAGTATTCATAGAAATAAAAGCCACCCTTTCAATAATGTAAGGCTTGGTTCGACTTCAAATTCACTTGAGAAAAGTATCAATTTACATAATATCCAATTAAAAGAAGACTAATATGTTAAATTATAAATAGGGGATTTTACAGTTAAATGTTTAAATATATTTTACATAATAACTAAGCAATCGTTACGATTACTGGTTAACATTCCATTTAAAACTAAATGTTAATATAAGTATTCTAATCGTATAGTTAAATGATTTGCCATTCTGCTTTCAATTTTTTTTAATGGGTTTAAAATAAATAAAATAAAAACTGTTTAAAAAGTTAAATTAAATATTAATAAAAATAAAATTATGTCTGGTAACAAAATAAAGACTCAAAATTTATTAGGGTGGTGTTAAAAAACAAGAGTGTCGGAACACTAGTTACTCTTCCTTCTCTCTGCCTACCTTGATGTATGTTTGTTTTTTTTATTGTTACTGTTATTTTTTTATTTTAAAAAGTATAAGCAATATTATAGTACCTACTCACTTCTAAACGGCGTAAGTGTGAACAAGTTAGGATCCGTCATGTTGTTACGACAGCTTCCTTATAATGTCATCTCTACGCGGGGCAAATGCCAATTTGGTTGCGTCACTTATATTTATTATGCGACGAAAGTTGGCAGAAATAGTTTTTTTTTGTAGTTTTATTGTTAAGGCACTTCATTCGTTGCGTTAGTTAAAATTTACTTGTAAAATTTAGGGTTTTTGTAGTGTGACTTCTTCGAGTGTCTTACCAGATCAAGAAAATTCATTACATTCTTTTTCCTTTCCCGAGCGGAAATTGAACCAACAACCATCGCATTTACGGTCGTGTCATGTCGCAGACGCCCTCTTAATAGTTGGTGTTTACCAGCATTAATAATTTAATGCAATGATTCAATTTGTATTTATGATTTAGATTTGATGTGATGTGAATTTTCATGAAAAGATCTATTTTATTTATGCTGAATTAATATTATAATTATGGAAAAAAATGTATCCTTTTTTTTTTAGATTAATTAGAAGGAATAATATATATTTTGTATTATAATCTAATATTATTTTTTATTCTAAAATTAGCTACAATTTTACCGAATCAAAAAAAAATCTACAACTACCCAAAAATCACAAATCAATCAAACAAAAATCTAATAAAAAACTGAAACACAAAATCAAAACCAGATATTAGAAGTGCGAAAGCGATCTACCCGCATGTGTATTGTATGGTGTAAGAGTAGAGTATAATTTAAAAATACACAAAATACGGCCACTTCTAACCGTCGGGGGGGTAGAATGTCCCCCTGCCCTGCTACTTTGCGTATTTTTCGGTGTGCGTGGCAGGTGGCGACCCCTTCGCGGGGGGGTTCGTTAAAAAGCACCCGAGTACGTAGTATTATAAAAGTTGGGCCTACGTGTAAGTAGTGGTGGTAGGGGGCTAGGGGATGGTGCCACCCTCCTACCTAGTTAGACAGTTAAAAGTATGCGGTATTAACGAAACGGAAATGAATATATAGCTATGTACCGTTTTCGGGAGGCTGTGACGCCGCGGGTTAGATTACGAGAATGCTTGGTGCTTTCATTTTGGTGTGTTTTTTTATACTTTTTGTGTCGAGTTTAGAGTTTTGTTTAGCTCGCGTATTATATATTTATATATAGGTGTCTATATGCATATAAATAATTAGTATTTGAATTACTTTTCGTATAGAAAGGAAGAGATGAATTGTTAGGGTTAGAAAAAGCTGTTATACATATTGCAGACAACTCTGAAGAGACGCAGAGTTTAACGCCGAATGCCGTTTGACCAGACCTAATATCTAAGTCCAGATGGCACCAACGACCATAGTACGTACGTTCAGACTGGTCTTAATAGCTAATGTATTGATATTATATTTTTTTAGCTTCACGCTGTATCCCGCAAATAGCAAAGTAGGCAGATGGAACCTAGTGTTAAGATACTGAGCCCCACATTACCCCTACGACTTATGAGTTTTCCATAGAATTTTTACCTTTGCCACTACAACAGACGGCCTTTATTATAATGATAATAATTAATAATATGTAATTCATATTGTATTGGTTTAGAATAAATGAATATCATTGTAGTAAAAAATGTATTGTATTAGAAACGGTTGAGTGTTTTAAATATACTTGATATTGTTTTTATTTTTACAACAATCGTTCATTATTGTGTATAAAAGATGAGTTCGTTTTGTTTTGTTTTGAGTTTCATAATTAATTATAATATTAGATTGGTTAAAATGTCACTTAAGTGATATAATTATATGTTATTTGCCTATTGTTTTGTGTTTCGAGAACACAACTAAATAAGATAAATTAATGATTTGTTGAATCATAAATTTTTGAATCATTAAGATTTGTTTGGTAACACACACTAATCGTGAAAAGTACAGATTGAAATTGAAAAAAATAATGATATTGAAATTGCAAAACCATACGGTATAATACATATATATATGCATAATAAGATAAAAATACAACCAACGTTTAAAAACACTAAGTTTTCCATGGCCTACTGCATACGGGATACAGCGTGAAACTAAAAAGGATCCAATTTGAGTCACCTACTATTTTTAAGACTTATGCACTTAAGATAATAATTTAATAAAAATACAAGAGATGTACTAAAATAAAAAAAATATACATTACAAACTAAACATAAACAAAATAAAAACATTTTGAATTTAAACACGAAAATATGTTACAAATAACTAAGTCAGCGTTATAAAAATGTAACTCCTGACGTTTTTATTGGAGCGACACATCCGTCGCGAATAAAGGAAATTGCTATGAGATTTTTGCAAGGCTCTCGCCGGTCAAGACATCGATTCGACCGCGATCTTGCCGCCCGCGGCCATAGAGGGGTGATACAGTGGTTTCTTATACAAATTTATGTTGAAAATGTAATAAAATATAGTATTGAAGTTCATTATTTTGTTATACTCGTATTTAATAGTAAATATTACTATTGTCATTTGTATTAACGATTTGATCTATAAAGTGTTATGTTCGTGTTTCACATTTTTTCCTACATAACATTATAGACAGTAATTACGTATTGAGTGGCGTAACTCATCGTTTCTCTACCAGATTTGAAAAATGAAAACAATTTAAACAATATAATTATTTTCCAATCGAACCTAGATTTCGTAATTCATTAGTTAAATAGGTAACATGTGGGACTGGAATAATTTATACTACGTTATCTTTGCATTTTTTCATTATTTTTGCTATATCCAGCACATAGCAGAGTAGGCAGAGGGAATCTGAAAACCTATTGTTAAGACACTCCGTTCCCATTTGGACACTTTCAGCCAAGTTCTGGAGGCAAGGCGTGTTGAGTGGTGGAACCCAACACTGTTAAAACAGGAAAAAAAAAATTTTCATTTTTTTGAGTGGGTTCGATTTAGAGATGACGCGGTTAGAGTCACACGCTTCTACCCTTTCACCACGACTAGACTTTTTATGTATCTTAGTTAAGTATTTTATTTTTATACTAGCAAAGTGTAGTAAGTATGTTATAAAATAATACTCATCTCTATATATCATCTAATAATTGATAGTGCATGTAGAGCTAAGTAATTCTAATATATTTATTATATATCTTTTCGTATTTTTATTTCAACTGCAAGAGAATACTTCGGCTGCTTTTTTTGAAAATAATGTATATGTAACTGATGACTCAATTTATTTTTTAAAAGTGTAAAAAATATTTTTTTTATTTCCGGTATGATAATAAGTAAGTTTTTATACAGTTTTTATTTTAAATAGAAGTAAGTTAGAGTAACGCCCACTCGGGAACTATAAAACACTTACTTGCTTAGTAGACACTGGAGATCGATACATAGTATGAAAACGTCGTCTAGTATTGTCTTACCTACCGCAGGCGATAATCTTATATATACTTGCGGAAACTATTTAGTTTGAGGATATATTTATGCGGTGAATTTTAAATGTAATGTTTTCGTGGTATAGTCATGGGTTTCTTTGAATTAAATTGCAGAATAGAACACATTTGAAATAATTTTGCCTCAATCATCTGATGAGAAACAATCAGTTGTTTGATTTTTAATAACCTTTTGAAAATATGAATAGCATATCATTTATTTGTTATTTTGAATAAATATACTTTAAAAGAACCAGTAACATTCAAAATATTTTCTTATAGATGAATTATCTTCTGTCTTCAGTATTTGTTAATTTATTTAACAAAATATATTTAATTAATATCTTTAATATACAATAACAGAAAAGCAGAGTAAAGGCTAGTGATGCTCCATGTAGAGAATAAAAATGCTGAAAAATTAGCCAAGCTTAGAGAACCGTGGCTATAAAAGGCAAACGCTTAATATTTTTGTTTTACGACGGCGCACTAGATCGGATAGTAAACCGAATTTACTGCCGAAACACAGCTTCCCATCTAAATAATAAATGCGAGATTTCCTACGCACAGGCATTGGAGTAAAACAATTTATTACAAAATGTAAACAGGAAGAGCCGTATTTTCATTAAGAATACGAATCCAATACCCCCCTACCACCCAGGAATAGACCGAAAATACCCAGTTATGATTAATTCCGAATGCGCCGCGCATTGATCAAGGAACCGAGGCTTTTTACTCCAAACTACCCATCTCTACCTCCATCCCCCCTTGAGGGAGCGAGACTAATGCAGCGTCCGCCGTCTCACTCTAAAACAAAGATGCTAAAACTTCTTTCGCTAGTATGAAGATTTTAATTTCATATTTTTGACGAAACGGTTCTAATTTTCTAGCGATCTACAATCGAAATACGACTCTACTGGTCCTACAACAAAATACAATTCGCTAGACGAATACATAGTACTTGTTTCCATTTTCTAATTCCGAATTAGTTTTCGAAGTGAAAAGATACAGTCCCAAGACTGTGTGAGCGCCGACCATCAATTTAGACTTTGATAGCTTAAATTTAGGGGAGTATTTTCCTTGGTGAGTGCTCTGAAGAAATAATTCTCGAGTCGTACCCCGAAATTAGTCGAATAAGGGGAAAGGGGTTCATACGATGGGTGGTTTTAAAAGAAGAAGGCAAAAAGGTGGGGATAGAAAGATGCGCAAAGACTTAGTTTGCGAGGGGTGGTGGGGGTGTTATAAAATATATAATTCTATACTTACAATACTTGTAAATACGGCACGCGGAAGTACTTCGGGCGTACCGTCTTGAGATGAAAGATCGATTGCTGAGAATGCTGTGTGTGAATATGTTTTGACTCAAACATGAGTTTCGATGATTTATTTGAAAGTGCTATAAGCATTGAGAATTTTAACTATATTTTTAAAATTTTAGACACTTGCTAATAAACTATTGTAAATTTCACATAACCTCTATAGAAACAAATATTTTGAATTATTATAGTAGTATAATAAAATAAAGTATCGTAGTATACGCAATATCTCAAAAAGTGTGTGGTGAACGGAGTATTTTAATACTAGCTTCACTCTGTATACTCTGCAATATTAAGAATAAAGCGTGACGCTAAAAAAAGTTTCCTTAACTTGTACCCAGGGAAAAAACAAATTATATATAAAAATTAAAAAGTACATGATTCCAGTACAAAAAAAAATCTTAAAGCAAAGTAAGAAAATCTGATTTACGACGTCTCAAAGATCAAGTGATCTAAAACGCTCTACACAGCTACATTCGCTGATATTTAGTCGCGAAACGGGATGTATTATAAGGCGTAGTTGTTTAAAATAAGAACGGGGGACTCTATTTGTTCAGTGCTTGTAAGGACGGTAAGTACAGGTTTGATTTTTAATAAAAAAATATTTAGATTAGTTTTTACGACTGAATATCATTATAGGTAAATGATTAATTAAGAAAACTTGTGAGAATATTATTAAAAGTCAATGTTACTTTACTGTTTTTTCTTAAATTAATCTTATTTTTCTTTAATTTATGCGCACATTTAATTTTAAAAAAGATTCATTTCACAAAAATAGTTTATCAGTTTAGTAAGATCTGTTAAATTATGTAAAATTATCGGTAGCTTATCATAATTAATTATACATTGAATATAATAAATTTATGTCCGGCCGTGTATTGCCTTTCACTTATTTGCATAAATATAAAATTTACTTAAGAACTTTAACTTTAGCTGGAGTAAAAAAAGGGTATAACATGAGTTTTTACAAATCTCTACGCAAAAGTAAAAAATATTGATATGATTGCAAAGTTAGAAAATATCTAAGCTTATATTAGTGGGTGTTTCTTCATTTCATTCTAAGATTAATTATTAATTATTGTAAAAAAACTATAATTTTGATTATCATTCAGCTACTAAAGAGAAATAAGTATCTCAACTCTATATTCTCTCTATTTATTTACCAATAAAGATAAAAAAATCCTAAAATATACATATTTTTTTAAATATAACCCAATGAAGCTACGTATTTGATCCGCTCATTTCGCGCGCTCAGTAAAAAGTTGTGTACGGGGGGTCTGCACTAGCGCCTACGCCGTAGGCCCAGGGCTGTGAACCGTTGCTACGTTAATTAATACTTATATTTTATTCCGTATTTGTGTTTTAAATGTCTAATTGTTAGATTTTTTTGTTTTTTTTTTTTCTAATATTACCTTTCTCATCCATTTATGGAATAAGGTTTAGAAAGTTCTAACTATATTTTGTTGTTATGAACTTCCGTTATTAATAAATGTTATACATGAAGATAATAAACAATAAGTATAGTCAAATCACAAACATCAAATCTTTTTTAAAATTTGTATTAAATTTCAAAAATATGGTTTAAACATAATCAATGTTAATAGGATCTATATAATTAAAAACATATTTAAGGACGAGACCTAAGATTTTATATCTTTGTTATCTAATGATAATAAAATATTTATAAATAACTTTCTTAATTAATTTCTTATCAATACTTACATATATAATTACATATCAAATAATGATACATAACTTTATATTTACTATATGCAATATTATACATATACAAACATATATGTTAAAGGTATTTTCAGTACAATTACGGAAAGTACTATTAAATTTCAAGTTATGATTTATAAAATTATCATCTTTCCATTTCCTATCGTCTTGAGAGGCAAAGTTGGGGGTTGCCAGCGCCTACGAGCTGCGGCGTAGCATTAGGGTTGCTTGTTCTTTATACTATTGATGAATAGAACTTAAATAGGAAGTAAATATTTCATATTTATATGCAAATGTATAATAATAAATCGTGTTTTTTTTTAAATATTATTTGTTGTTTTGAGGAGATTAAGAGTTAGTAGTGAGAGATGGAGTGTTAAGTTTTTTTTTCTCATTTTACGCCGTATCCCGCTGGGTAGGTAGGGGAAAACCAGTGGTTAGATACTCCATTTTACACTTTCTGCATAATTTTCGAAATTTCGTGTTGAGTGGAACTCAACGTGTCGCTTATGTCGCTTCGCCACGACGGCCTCAAGACCTTATTATCATATTACACTTAATATTTATTATTTGATTATAAAATTACTTTTATACTCATATAATTTATTTTTTCTTGTCCGTATGTATAGTGTAGGTTTCATTTAGTAAAGTAAAGTTAATATGAGAATGGGTGAAAGTTAAATACAAATGTGTTTTTTAGTAGATTCTAATAAGAGAGATATACAGACACCTTTTTTTTGGGAAAAACGAGAGAATAGAGGTAACTACTACACCTATTGTATAGATACTTATACATATTGAAACTATAAGAAAATTTCCCTATTCTTATAACATAGAAATTCGCGAGGGTTACAAAATTAGAAATCACACACCCTTATGAGGCCCCTAAAAACTTGAAAGTTCATTACACCCCGGCACTATCTAAGACGCGTCCCCCCAGGGAGGGGGTGAACTCATTTATCAATATATGAGATGAGTACTGTTTCTTCAGAATTGATTATTTTCTAAGAAACCAAGGGTGGATTTTAGAAAGCCTTTGATGTTTGGATTTCTTGTGAATGTTTGCGAGACTATAGATTTGAGTTTTCGTTTTTATTTTGTATGTGTTTTATGTAAATTTGTGTTATTTTATGTAAAATGTGTTATATGTCATTTCAGAAATTAAAACATTAGAGTTTAGATTTGTCCATGTTTTTATTTCTATCACGTTGTTGTAGCCAGAGTACTTATATGAAAATAATAGGTTTGATTTGAGAATATTCTGCTACAAACGCACTCCGGGTAGTACCTGTACATTACTTTATTATCTCTATATTTAATTCTGACATATTATATACATTACTAAATGTACGTACTTTAAGGAAACTTTTTAAAAAAATTTCCACCATTTTCTTAGATTTTCCTTGTATAAAATAAATAGCATTTAGAACGGCATCTTACACAAATCTCAACTAAGTTGGGAACAGACTTAGTAATGCTTTCAGCGTTTTTTTACCCCATTGTAGAAAAAAACAAAAAGGGGTGTATACGGGGTGTATTCAAATTTACTTTTGTAAGACTCTTTCATTATATAATACAAATTACTAAGTATTTACTGCGGTTTTGTCTACTTTTGTTTTTTGTATTTCACTTTATATAATTGGTCTAACGAATGTTATTATGTTTTAAAGTATAAGTACGTGGTTTAACGGGATAATTACAGAATACAGTAATGGAAAATAATATTTGTAATCCTTAACTTTCTCAGAAACTGTATTTTTTTTAGCTCCACGTTGTATTCCGCATAGCATAGGGCAGGCAGTGGAAACTTAAAACTGGTGTTAAGACACTTCGTTCCCATTAAGATACTTCCGTTCCGCTAAATTCTGGTGGCTTTGCATATAGAGTGGTAGAACTCAGCATCGCATTCCACCAGAGCAAGGAAACACATATAATAAAACATATATTTTAATACAAAAATATATGCTTCTAGATTACCTATTATTGAAATTAGGTTGTAAATTGAAATGACTGCTACGTCGATACAAACATAAAACAACATTGTAAAAGCTAAAAAACATTCACATTTTATTAGTACAATAAATTTCAGTTACAGAATTACGGAATATATAAAACCTTACCGTAAAAACTAACGCTATCAAACGCGTTGCGGAGTTGGCGAAAAAAAAATCAGAACCTTCGCCCTCTCCTCGAACCCCTCCATCCTCTTTTTAACCATCCTATATATATATAGTTTCACGCTGTATCTCGCATATAGTGGGTTAGGCGGAGGAATTCTCAGTATTAAGACACTCCGTTCTGCACGCATCGTTCTAGAAATTAGGTGTCGAACACCTGTGCGGCGAAACATAACGCTACGTTTTTTCTACTAAAGTGTGTAAGTGAAAATAATTTAAATATTAAAAAACTACTGCAAGTTGCTACTATAAGTTGCAAAGGCAACGAGTGTTCCCTCAATATATTGCATTTAAAGTGACGGAACTGATCGCCGCGCTTTTATTACCCGAGTAAATTAATTAATTCATGCCAATGAAAATCGAACCCACAACCATTACTTTTATAGTCAAACGCTGGCCCACAACGCCATAAAGGTCTCAACCACCCCCTATATTAAAAATATAATGGGACATTCGATCTTAAAACCTATTGTTACTATCAAAATTCGTTGTAACAATGGAAGTAAGAAGTTGATAAGTCGAATATTGAGTGCGTGGGGTGTTTAACTACATACCTATATATAATGTACCATATATGTAGCATTAAGATTACTTTTGAGGGAAAAGATTAAATAACGTCTGTTTGTAACGTCTGTCTGTGACCGAAATGACTGTGGATTGACCCCAACTCTGGTAGACAAAACGCGGCGTTCAGTTAGGCTACTCAACACGCAATGTATCAAAAATTGGTCGAAAAGTGGTGAGCAAAGTGACTTGACGCTACTTCCTCTGTGCCTACTCTACTTAATCCATATTATGTATTTTGATATATATTCATTTCAATGTACCCGTATATTCGTAATACTATTAATGCAAAATATCCTAATAAAAATAAATGAAAACCGGTTCCCGAAATCACATACCGCAAACTCTCCGCTCTTAATAATCAACTAAACAATATTTAATACACAAAATATGGAAATACTGAAACAAAAAAGACACCCCAAAATCATTTCTTAAGAATACTATAAAAGGAAGTGATACCTTCCGTATCTATAGACGAACAAAAATAAATATATGACTACCTACAAATATAATAAAACATCTGCATAGACACACAGACACAGCCACTAACACAAATAAGCAATAAAGTAAGCGGTAATATAAAACTAAGAAACATCAACATCTTGGCCCCCACCACCCCTATTTGGGGGGTAATTTCCCCCCGAACTTACTAAAATACTAAAAACGGAGATACAGAGGGTGGCACCCCAACGTTTTCTTATGCAAGATGCTTATATTTTAACCTAAATGTTTGAGAAGATTCGCGGCGCTGTTTGACTTACAGGAGTTTTTTGATATAATTTTAGTGGCTAAGTTTTTTTATATTTAGCTTAGTAATTATCGTATCGTATTTGTAAGTATTTCATTATAGTAATGTAATTTTGATTATTATCTGTATTTTAAACCAATGAATTGATCAAACATTTTGAATTAGGATTTTTTTGTTTATTATAATAGTCACGTGTAAATGAACGCACATTGAAATATAGTTTCATTCAAAAATTGACCTGGACGTGGGAAAATTGGCACAAAGCGTCCGCGTCCAATAAAAGCATCAAGCTAAAACGCGTATGAAATGAAATTTAAAAAAAATCAATGAAAAACATCGGGCGAAAAAATTCAACCGAGTTTTTTCCGATCTTTATTTGCTTTTGCGAGAACTAGTGAAAGCGAAAGGCTGAAAAAAATACGTCACTATTTCTATCGTACGGGCGGTGGATAAAAAAAAAGAAAAAGGGCGAATGGCCGCCGAGAGTGAGAGTTCTATTTTCAAATTGCCCGCGCGCCGGCATCGTTTTATTTTATTTTTTAAATGCATTTTTTTCGGGCACATGTTGAACAAGACAAAGCTTTATTGAGGCTATAGATTACAATATGTGCACAGATTATCTAAATTGAAAACTAAGCGGCCATTTTATGTTTTGGTACGTCCGATAAGTGGGTTGAATTTGTTTTTATGTACTTTTACGTTTAATATATTTTTTTACGCTGCATCCAGTGTATAAAAGAGTAAGCAGAGGGAACCTCGTGTAAGGACACGCCGTTCCCTACGGACCAACAGATTTTCGAGACATTACATGTGTAGGGCTTTGTTGTTACTAGAGCAAGGAAATAAAATCATTTCATTTCCCCGAGTTAGAAACGAACTCACATCTGTCTGACGCTGTGCTGTTGCTCCTCGACGACCCCAAATAAATAGTTTTGTATGTTGTAAATACTTATATAAATAATTTATAAAAAAACAATGTATTTATAGAAGTAAGAAGATTAATAATAAAAAGTCAATTTAAAGATAAATTGTTTATCGCTGAATAATTAGTAATTTAGTAGAGAATAACAATTACACAGTCAATAATTATTATTTTCGTTAATATGTAGATATAGTGGACTAGAGAAATTTAACATCTAATAATCTAGAGCTTTTATCCATATAAGGATTCACATATGTACATACACTTTATCTCAAAATAGTGAAATATATAGAGATACACAATTATTGTAAATGTAAAAAGAGACACTAAGATCACCAAATTTCTTTAAAATAATTTTTATTTTCCTATCAACGCGGCGTTGAGTTACCTCACAGAATACATTAAGACATAAAGTAACAATTTTTTTGTGTAATGTACTTCATTATTTTATTTTCATTTAACTACATGAATTCGAGACCACAAATGTGGAATGCGGAGTTTAGCTTCGTTTCGTTTCCGTCAGCCAAAGTCAGCTTTCATTCTATTTTTGCATACACTTTCTCGTCCCACTTTCTTTGCATCTTATATTAAATGCATTATTGATCAATAAACAAAAATAATATATAAAAAAAGAGCTTGGGAATCAGAGTCAGGATATAGTGTTAAGACACTCCGTTCCCCACGCAAACGTTCAGTTGTCATTTTAAAAATTAATGGGATCGAACCGACAACCGTGGTGTTTACAGTCAAACGTTGTTGGTCTCAAAATATTACACGTATAATTACCACGAGTTTCGTTGTAACAGATAAAACGCCAGGAACATGGAGCGATCGTATCGATAATGTGTCATATAATTATAAAATAAAGCGGTTTTTATCTTTTTCCTACACGGACATACATACATACCAAACACCTGCTAAAATGCAGGTGGACGTCCACGCGCCATCGTCAATCAATATGTGTATACAAATATATCTTTTTATAAAGTTTTTTAAGTTTCAAACTATTAAAACGATTTTAATAAAACTTTCAAGATCTTTTTGAAAAAAAGATACAATCAAACTCGCACTACAAAATATTGCACACAGGTTAGAAGCCTGTACAGATCATAATACTGTAATTCAAAAACATCGGTGGGGCACGTAAGTTTCTTAAAAGAAACGAAATGTCTCTGTCACAAGGTTCCGAAATTCCCTACTGAGTGCAGGATACAGCGTGAAGCTAAAAATAAAACAATATCACATACACACATATCAAACTGATAACCTCGTTTTCTCGAAGTCAGTTAAAAATTATCGACAATATATGGTATTGATTGAAAGCTGCTTGAGAATATACATTAATTAATTACAAAGTAGGTTTTGATTGCAGATATAAACTTGTTTTTGCACGCGATCAATAAATATATTTCGAATTTTTAGTATCTGCAATTCTATATTAATATTATAAAACTGAAAAGTTTGTTTGCTTTAACAAAATAAAACTATTTTTATATCAAAATGTGTGTGTGTGTATACATATATAGAAAAATCTTCAGCTCTACCCTGCTATATGTGTGAAGCTAAAGGATACTCTTTTCAATTGGGAAATCGAACCCCCAACGACCATTATTCATATTAGCTTAAACAATGTTCATTTTACAATATTATGTTGCGTAGATCGTTTTCACACTCGACTAGATGTGTACTACAAACCACTTGTCAGCCACTTGTAGGATCCACGTATCACATGTTGTTCGACTCTTACACGGTATTACATAGTGCGGTTCACCCTTAATCTTTCCACCCTATCCGCTTTTTGGAATTTAGTTTTGACGGTAATATATTGTAATGTTTGAAGAATATTTCGCTCTTTTTGTAGGACGAATTGGCTATTGTTTTTAGATTTTCGCTGTAACTCGTTTATAAAGATCGTGACATTGTGTATTGAGTCCCAACGCCGCGCTTCTTGTTATCAGAGCGAGGAAAAAAATAAATAATCTATTCTTGCGAATGAGAATCGAGCTTACAACCGTCGTGTGTACCTTTAGACGCTGTGCCACAACCTCAGATCTCTTTGCCTGTTTTCAAGATATTTCAAATGTAAGATATAGGAATTTAACGCCGCTCTTTTAGTAATAACTTTGTGGCATTTAATAATATTCAATCGTATGTGATGATACCCAACATAAATACTGCGGTACACTTAAACTTTCAACCCTTTTCCCCTTAACTTTTAGTTTGTATTATACCTTGAGTTCAACATGTTTTACTTATGCGATGTGTCTTTATTTTTATTATAGATTTTGATTTATTTTAAATACTTATAAAATATTTTATTCCTTTCTTTTAGGAAATTTTATGAATAACAAATTTGAGTTATATAATAATGACTATGTGGAAAAAAGCATAAAGATGAAAAAAAAAATTAAAAAATTATAGTAAATTCTCACTTTTTCTATATAAACACTTATTATATTGAGGCCAGTCGTGACGCAGGAGCACAAAGTGTGACTGTAAAATCGACTGGTTGTAGATTCAATTCTCACCCGAGGAAATGAAATATTTATTTATATTTATATTTTTATTTCTTCTCTCTGGTGTAAAGGCAAAGCGCGGCGTTGAGTTCCGTCACTCAACATGCAATGCCTCTAGAACTCTGTGGAAAGTGTGGAACGGAGTGTCTTAACACTATGTTCCCTCTGCCTAACCTGCTGTGTGCGGGATTCAGCGTGAAACTTATTTAGATTTTTGATTTTTTCTATAAAGAAATATTTTCATTTTAGAGTTCCGTATCCAAAGAGTAAGAGAAGCCCTATTACTAAGATTTCGCTGTCTCTCCTTCTGTCACCAGGCTTTATTTAATGAACAGGGACAGTTAGACATTTGAAATTTTTTGTGATGTGTTTTGGTTGCCTATATTACTACAAATACAAAAATGAAACCCATTAAGTGCGAGTCAATCCCGATATCAAGATTATAGGTTAACGGGAAGTACAACTTATAAAAGTTGACAAATTTGAGTTTCAGGATATGCATTCATTTTCTATGAAATAAATTACAAATATAATTCAACAAACAAACTTCAAATATAAATAGATTTCTTTGTATGAGCCTAATTTTTTTACTCTTCGGAATTTTTCTTTATTGATATTGTATGTTCTCAATTTGTGCCAAATTTTATAAACTTGATACCCAAAAAACAGAATAAAATGAACATTTAAAGGAGCTCCCACAACACACATGATGATATTTTGCCGTTTTTATAGGCAACAGTATGGAACCCTTCGTTCGTGTGTCATATTCGCACTTTGCCGGTTTTTATAACTTCACGATGTGTCCCGCTTCAAACAGGATAGGCAGGCAGAGGGCACCTAATGTTAAGTAACACTGTTCTGTTCTGGAGTGACGGAAATCAACGCAGCGATTAGTCTTGTTACTAGAACAAGGAAAAAATGTAATTCTTTCCCCATAATGTTAATTCAACCCACAAACTTCACGTTTAGAGTCAGCTGCTGTGATACTGTGTCACGATGGCCTCCGATGTTTATTCCTATAAATATATTTATTTTTCAATACACGAACTATAAGATACTACGAAGATTGATAAGAAAGGATACAAAGGAAGGGCCCTGAAGTGCACTCGAATATAATACGTCTTCAGTTTAAGAGCTTAGGAGTGGAGGTTTTAGATATTAAAAAACGAAATATTTTATATAATAGTGCAGCTTGTGTTTAACACGCGACAGTTGTGGATTTGATTCTCGCTTAGGGGAAATAATTTGTATTATTTTTTTTTCTATAGTAAGAAGACAAAAAAATCGCTGCATTCAGTTCCGACACTAAACACGCATGATGAGCCGACTTGTGGATTCGATCCCAACTCGATGAAATAGAAATATTTAATATTTTAATTTCCCCGCTCTGGTAACGAGGCGAAGCGCGGCGTTGAGTTCCGTCACTCAACACACTACGCCTCCAGACGACAGACTGTGGGAAGCGGAAGTGCTTTAAGTTACGGCTCTCTCTGTCTACCTTGTTATGTGCATAATGTATGCAAAAAAACACGGAAAGTCTTAATTTGCGGCCTGAAAGCCTAAAACGTAGTGAAACGTAGTGTCTGCGCACTAATTTCACTCCTATCCTGTTATACATCCTATATCAATAATTCTGCTAAAACAGTGTAAACTAAGCCAGCCATATAACATAGATTGATTTCAACCACTAATGGATTTAGTATTTCAATTAACCATTTTAATCAACGGGAAAAAAGCAAATTAGCTTTTGCGACACCCATATATGTATGAATGTATGTATGTATGTATGTATGTAGACACGTTTGTATGTATTGACAATCACCCCATGGCGGCAAGGGGTATCCTCGAATGCTGCGCTTGTTATAATTTGTACTATTTTATTATGCAAATTATAATGTCAGTTGATTGTGCTACTGGCTGAGATGGTATTGGGTTCGAATTTCGATGTTATAAATCTTATCTGACCTTTAAACGGTTAGTATCGAAGAATTCGTAGAAGTACGTAGTTTTCGTAGAAAAAAATCGTAGAAGTTACGAGTGTAGGGATAATAAATAGAAATATTTCTTTTTAGTTTTACATTGTACTCGCTGATAGCAGGGTAGGCAGAAGGAACCCGGGAACCTAGTGTTACAAAAATGTGCTACAAGAACTTACTTATTTTTTTACTTTTACCGTCGTTATTGTGACATTGTTTTTATTGCTCGGATTGCGGTTTTATTTTTAATAAATTTATTTTCATTATTTATAAAATTGACTTTAATTTTCTAGACATTTAGTTTCAGAACCCAATGCTGCGCTTTTACTAACGTGGGAAAATAAAATCATATAATTATTTTGTTTAGATTCACATTATATTCCGCACATTGCAGTGTAGACAGAGGGCACCTCGTAACCTAGTATTAAGACACCACGTTCCCACTCAAGGCACATTCATTCTCCACTTTTTGCCGACTTCTTGAGGCAGTGTGTGTTGAGTGGCGGAACTCAACGCTGCGTTTTTACAGTTATAGGTTGGCCTCCTACACCATGACGTTTATTTAAAATTAAACTTTAAAACGAAACAACCTTTGATTTACACTATACTTCAATCAATATATTGCTTCATATCTATACTATAAATCAATTGATAAATTAAATAAATCTAGTAGTAACATAATCAACGGATTGTAATCAACATGAAAAAAAGGTATATTAGCGTCAGCGACACATTGGCCGCAGTGTAAATATATAATAGGGTATTTAAAATGGCGGAACAAAAATGCGATTCTCATACTTGTTTAAGACCTGGGAGATGTCTGTGTTTTTTTATGAATTTGAGTGCCCAATTTCTCTTTTCTACACATTCGTTTTTTTTTGTATATTTGATTAATAATAATCATTGTCTAATGTCTGTTTAAATTTGTCAAGCTTCACTTCGTATCCCGCATATAGCAGAGTAGAATATAGCAATAAACCACTCCATTCTTCATTTTCGGCCCAATTTTCGAGACATTGCACGTTAAGTGGCGAAAGTCAACGTCGCTCTTTGACTTTTGGTGTAAAAATAAGACGAGAGAAGATCTCGAAACTTGGGCGGTACGTGAGAAACACTAGTTTCGCAGGTTGCCACTACCTACCTACTATGTGCGGAAGCTAAACAAAGCATAAAGTTATTTAATAGCAATTTCCTCGTAGTTTTGGAAATATAATCAAAAACTTCCAACATGAAGTACCAACATATAATTTAAAAGAATGCATGAATTATTCACTCCAATGAACGGATGGACAATTTAAATCGGTTCTACGATTACGTAGCAATGAGAGGCGTGTTATGTGGCAAGTACATACATACACAAGCATATAGGTACATATAGGTACATAAAGTGAGGGTAATACATAGAAAAAAGTAAATAGTGATAAAAAAGCCGCACTTTATTATGAGCCGATCAGATGGGAGAGGAAATTTTGTACGTTTGTATGTATTGGTTTGGCTGTGGGGTGTTTTTTTTTGTTACTTTTTTTGGTTATTTTTTAAGTTAAGAGGCTTCGATCAAGGCTTATGTATGTTAGGTGTTACTTTATTTAATAATTGTGAATAAATATACAATGCAATTTTTTACAATATAATTTTTTATTTTAAATTAATGTATTTATAATTCAGTGAAAAAAAACTTTTTGTCCTCACGTTTATGATTATAAAAGATATAACTCTATTATTTACGTAGTAGTTCTTGATGTCAATGCGTTCAATCAAACAAACTCTTCTGACTTATAACATTAGTATATATATGAAATTCACAACCGTCGTGTTCTGACACCCCAAAGCCATAAAATAATTGAACAAAAATTGTTATGCTAAGTTAAGCAGCCTGTATAACACAAGCGTGTGTGAGTGTATCGATATATCTCACATATGCATCCACGCACACACAGAGCATCGAGGTCACTCAGTCTTTGTGATGCAACACGAAAAATATAAATTACCCGATGACTTTTGAAAGTTTTTAAATATCTCCACTTTTTAGGTGCCTCGAGGACTTTTTAAATTTGCAACGTAATTACTTGCAATAGTATACTGATTATGTTTTTTAAAATTTTCAATTAAGATAGTTATGATAGATTAATTTATTTTCGGTTAGTTTTAGTTTTTCGTTTTAATTGAACTGAGCTTGAAGTGGCGTGGTATTTTTGCCTGTATAAGTATTTCTGTACCAGGGAAAAAGAAACTTTTAAATTGATCTTATAAAGAAACTTTATATCCACAAATCAAACGTAATAAATAAAAAAATAAAAATTTTAAGAACCTTTTGTTATTTTTAGATTTTAGATTTTATTTATTTCTTTAAAATGATAATAATGAGAAAAGAATATGGTCATCCTGGTACTGGTGGTGTCGTAAGAGGTGACTAAAGTATGTGTGGTAGAGTC
>DWAO01000492.1:0-25214 GCA_018230605.1 Heliconius congener
TATATATATATATATATATATATTTTATGAAAAAATATATGTATTGAAACTACTTGTAACTTTTTGAAATGTATGAGTATAAGAAAAAATAATTTGAATTTAATAAGTAATTACCTTTTTAGTATTGTATAAATTGGGCGGGTATGTCGCAGGGCCCGGAGTGCGCGTCGCTTTACCCGCGCCCGCTGAACGAGCGCCCAGTGTGTAGCACGGCGGCCTTTTCAAACAATGCAAATGCAAATTTAATAACTATTATAAATATAATATATAGACATATTCAAAATATAACGCTTCTTAGTGTTGATGCTGACATGTTAAATATCATATGTATTTAAGAGATATACGGATAACGCACAATACTCTTGTTGGTCACTAACCTGTTCTTATAAACATCAGCGTTTTGCTGGAAGTACACAGCGGGTCCAGGTGACTTGGGCTTCAGGTTGAACCCAACTCGAAGACCCATAGTGTAGGCTGGTGTCCCAGAGCCGAGGTGTAGGGCGTAGGCGTTGGGCGCAGGTCCCGGACGTTTTAGCTCGAAACCGAGTCTCTGCCCCATTGAGTATAATGGCGCACGGGGCTCCTTGGTGGGCGGACAGCGCTCCGGAGCGTGGGCCCCAGGGCCCGGTGTTCGTAGTGTGCCTCGTGTAGGGAACCTTAGTGATGGGTAAGTACGTAGGCTTAATCACAGTCCTAAATTATATTTTTTTACAAGATTTTATAATTTTTGTAGGTGATAGTGAGATAAAAAATACTTAATGCATCCATGCAATATTCTATTATAAATTTCCTCTAACGACTGGCCTTCACTTTAAATTGCATATCAATTTACATGTACTTAAATTTTATTTCAAAATTTCTCTACTTTCAATGGAAAACATTGTTCGATGCATTACCGCGCCCCAAAACTCCACGCCGGAGAGGACGTAAGCCCTTCCCTAGTGACCTTGTCAATGCGGTAAGCAGGTCCTGGTCCACGTTGCTTGAGGCGGAACCCCGCGTTGGTGCCGAACGAGTACATAGGATTCCGATATCGTGATGGATCGTGCTGTGGGAACCCCACTGTAGTAGGCAATTTGTATGCGCCGGGGCCAGGCCCTGGGTAAAACACATGTGCTCAAATAGCTTTACTTTTATATAAAACTAAAATGATATGCTACGTTCCAGAAGTTCGTTTTTACACATCTGGTGATCTGATATGATCACCAGATGTAATTAAGACCAGAAGTAAGTAAGACGTAATTTCTCACATAAATATTATGTGAGAAATTATTTCTACTAACATGGTTTTCTTAAAATTTATTATTGTAGCTTTGTATGGTAAAAAAAAATTATTTATTACAATAGGATTTTAACCTACAGCTACAATATTATAGTGCAACAGATAACGTTTAGTTAAATATATTTTTTTATTTGATATTGCTAGGTATTTAATATTGTGAGCTTTACAGTCCTCTGCCTCTAGGAATAAAAAAATAATAATATTTATTTTTATAATAAGATGGCGAACATAACGATGGCGATAAAAGTCATGGCGTCTGAGTGCGCCAGTTGAGCACAAATAATTACACAAATGTCGCGCTATGTGGAACTTAAAGAGATTGAACCATAAACTAGCTAATAACATAAATTTATGTAAATCGTATATATTTGTTGTAGAAAATGAGTTCTTTTTATATATTTATTATATTGACCCCTGAATAAAATATCTTTCAAGAATCCGAGATACTAAAAATATCTTAAACTCTGACATAAAATGCATAATTACCCAGTGGTTTTTTGCATGCCATGTTATGATTTGTGGTAAACAAAAATAATTATAAGAGTAAAAACACTAAAATTTCGCTACAAATATGCATGCCGGAGCTCCTCCGCAGTCCTCAGCTGTCAAATAATGACACCTAGATAAATTTATATAAACATTTTAAAGTTGGAATGTATCTAAGGTTTTATATTTGTTAAATATCTAATTTTTATATATCTGTAGTCGGTTCCCTTCCTTCCAGTGCGTGTCTTACAACCTAATAGTTTGGAATATGACTCCTTTACTTGATCAGCCCATCTTAATGGTGAACAACAGCACAATTATTTTCTCTCTTTACAAATTCCTGTATATAGCATGGAATGCAAAGAGAACCAAGTGTAGGTACCCATAAAGTCTATAACTCCAACGCTGCATTTCTATATCTTACCAGAGAAATGAATTAAAATTTTGAAAAAAATGTATATACAGGCAATAATTTCTCGAGTAGAAATCTAACTCCAGTAATCCATTAAGAAAGGTTCGCTTTCACAACTATTTATAATATATCTCGTAGATACGTATTTTTTTTTTTTATAAATAATTATTTGTATTTTTTATATTATTGCGTAAAAAAAGATGAAAAATTATTATTAAGAAAACGTATAAAAAATTGAACGAGCGCTCTGACCAACTATGCGGACGGACGGTTTCCAAAGAAGCGCGGATTCAAATCCCGCTACGTTGAAACTTTTATGTTTTCTTATTAAGTAACCTTGATATTTGTAGTTATTTTATTTATTTTATTTGTAGTTATAAAGGTATAACGTATTATAATTATAAATCTAGTACCTTAGCTTTACTTAAAAATATCTTAAAATAAAAAAGGAAAGGTCAAAAGTATGAAACGAAATTACTAACACAATTTTTATTGAAAGGTACGCCTCAATACATTTCTGAAGGAGAAGTTCTTGAAATGCTATTAGAATTTAATGATTCTAAAATTTCTTAAAATAATGTAAATTTGTAAAATCATAGTGCAGTACGGTCGATGAGTCGTGGCCGTGACGTTAGATGAGCAGTTTAGATTTTTGAATATTTCTTCTTTTGTTATTTTTTTCCTAGTGAGAGTGAACAATGCGCAAAAGTTCATGAAACTTAATTCAGGCCAGAACGCGTTTTAGAAGCTTAACGAAATGCTTGTGCGTTGCATGTAGGTCCCAGAGGAGTGATCTCTTCGGCGCCGTCGTCGCTGTCGTCGGGCGACGTGCTCGCTCCCCACTGAGGTGACATAATCATTTTAAAGATATAGGCATAAGCGCGACGATTGCGAGTTCGATTTCCTCTCGGAAGAATGAAATATTTTCTCGCTTCGGTAACAAGACAGCGTGCAAGTAGTTGCATTCTATCTACCATACTATATACTGGAAACAGTGTGAAGATTAAAAACCAAAATATTTTATGAATGTTTAAGGAACTGGAAGTGTTCCAACAAAAGTCAATACGTGTATTTTCACTTACTACTGACATATACTTATACGTACTTTTTCAGAGAGCGGGTGCTTGGACAGAGCACGGTAGAGGAAAGCAGCGTATAGTAAATTGGCTACACCGAGAGCGCGCAAGGCGCTTTCGAACCCCGCGCACCAAGACCCCACTCCGCCCACCACCGGGCCTGCACACGACAAGCAAACAACAGTTATAAATAGAGTACGGTCGACAAGTTATGGACGTCCTAACGTTAACGCCTGTAGATGGCAGACATTTTATTCTCGAGCGTACATAATGTGTTAAACGTCTTAAACTATACGTAATGTTTGGACAATTAAATAGCACTTGCAAAAGATCAATTTACATTAAGAATATATATTTTTTAATAATATATACCGATAGCGTACGCGGCGCTGGAGGCGGCCTGCAGCAGCGCGGCGCGGTGTGGCAGCGCGCGGCGGCGTGAGGCCAGCAGCGCCGGCACCAGCGCCGCGTCCGTCGCGCCTAGTCCCGCGCCCAGCGCCGCCTGCGGGACCGACACCCACCCCACCTATACGCGTATATTATTAGTTAATTCTTAATCGGGCACTTTCTACCACGTTTTTCTACCATGACAATCATACAAAATTTTATTCCTACACAGGCAAATATATGCAAATAGTATAAATTTAAATATTGTAATAGTAGTAAGGATTAGAAATTTTTAATGAGACCCTGAAGCGCATTTTTCGATCCCATTTCTTATTCCGTCCGATTTTGAACCCAGTGGTTGTGGGTTCGATCCCCGCTTGAAAGAATTCTTAAATTTCAATAATTTTATTTTTTCTGCTTTTCAAAGCAAAATGCGGCGTTGAGTTCCAACATTCAACACATAATGTCTTGAAAATTGCGCGATGTGTGTAGAAAGCAATGTCTTAACACCTGGTTCCCTCCTATCCTGTTATAATTTTTTTTAAATGGAAAAGACAAGGCAAACGAGCGTTCGGGTCACCTGATGGTAAGTGATCACCGCCGCCCACGACCCCGTGCAACACCAGAGGAGTTACAGGTGCGTTGCCGGCCTTTAAGGTGGGTTGGGCGCCGGGGCCCGCCATTACCTGATGCGAAACGCAGTAGCATAAAGCCACTACTTCGGGCTGGTTTTAAATGCCAGGGGTGGTAATGATCCGGTAGAGTAATATACAGAAAATAATAATAATGCAGGTAGAAAAATATACAGGATATAGCGCTAAACTAAAAAAACTGGACTGTCTTAACTGTAGTAGAAAATTAGTAAAAAAAATAAAAGTACAGAGGGTGCATGCGGCACGACAAGCGATGCGACGCCGACGACCAGCACGGCTGCGATGGCGACGCGCTCGGGCCCAGCGCGCCGCGCCGCGCCACCCAGCGAGCTTGCCGCCAGCAGGTACCCCGCGCTGTCCGGCAGGAACACCGCGCCCAGCGCCCAACGCTGCACAATGTACATACACACTCATATTGTTTCAGATTCCATACTTCAATTCAAAAGATAAAAAAACACACACTTTTAGAATTTTTATAGTATTGTCCGTCGGTCTATTTGTCTGTCAAAATCATCTTTCTGTTCTTTGGATGTGAGGAAGCGTTAAGCTAAATTTAATATCAAATATCCTGTAAACCTGTGTTAATGTCTAATTTGGTGAATCCAGACAATTGGAACACAGATAATATTAAATTTCTACATAAAGGTAATCCAAAGACGCGTATGATCTCATGCGTCGTTTTTACTGCATTTTAAGTAATACTGTCCTTTTACACTTAAATAATGAAATTCAACTGAATTTCCTACATAGGCATATAGAAAAGTAAAAAAAAACGGTGTTTAAAAAGAGCCGGAGCCGAAAGTCATAATATTGACATATCAAAGTTGCTTACAAATATCGGACATTTGACACTAAGAGTACGAATGTCACCAAGACCAACCAAACAACAAAGTGTTATTGAATTTTTTAGTGGTTTATTGGATAAAGACGCGACTGTAAACGCGATAGGATGTAGGCTCAATTGTCATTCGAGAAGATGAGTTGTTAAATATTTTCTTTTACTACCTCTGGTAACGAGCGAAGTTTTGAATCCTGCCACTCAACAAGCAATGGCTGTAGATTTTGAGCGGAAATTTGGGAACGGATGTGTCTTAATGGGAAAGAAGTGTCTGAACACTAACCTCCCAGGTTCCCCTCTAGCTACCCGGCTATGTACGGGATACAGCGCGAAGCTAAATAAAATGTTTCAAGAATATTATATAAAAAAATGCGGGCATTGAGTTTTGCCTTTCAACATGTAATGCCTCGAAAATTAGACGGGAAGTGGAAAACGGAGTGGCTGACAGTAAGTTCCATTTGCCTACCTTGCCATATGCGGGATAGCTGAACATCCTCCCTACCGTAGTACCCATATGTGTAAGTACCTCGGGGTGGAACTTGTGCATGATCCACAGCGGCAAGCAGGGCTCGAGCGCTGCCATCACGCTGGTGGTGACGAGCACGGCGCCCGCGCACGCGCCACCCGCCCCGCGCACCGCCTCGCGCCGCATGCCCTCTAGCCCCACCGCGCCGCCCTCGTCCTGAGCGACAAAATGAACGACTATGTCGTGGCGCAGGAGGGCAGAATTTTATAGTCAGTCCTGTACGTGACAGTTGCGGGTTTGATCCCTCTACTTGTGAGAGTAAATATTACTATTACCATAATAAATAAGTAGGTCTACATAATATGTTCAATATTTTAAGCGTCAAAAATTTTTACAAATATTATTAGATGAATAGACATAACATTTAAAAGCATTTTTCCAAACATTTTTTAATTAATCGTTACTTACCGTAATAGTATATTCGTCTTTATCGAGAAGTAAGTGTTGTAAACCTTTAAAAATAATTTAATAATTAAATAGTAAATATTTATTAAATTCAATATTTTTTAATTAATGTCACAAGCAACAATATATATATAAAATGTTCAAAATATTACCCAGGTTAAACAACAACGCTATAGCTATTAGCTGGAACGGCGCGGCCGGGCTCCACAGCTTGTACGCCGTTCCACCGAAAGGATAGCCTACCAACACTCCTGTAATAATTCCAAAATGCATTACAAAAAGAATCTATATTAGTTTGTTTTCAGTAACAATAGAACCATGGTTAAAGTAATATTATCTATAGATATTTAAAAAAGCCGATTTTATTTGTTAAGACGAGAATAAATTTAGAAAAAAATATTTTGGATTAGATTATATAGAGCTTAGTATCGGTGATAAAAGCCAAAAGAAGATTAAATGCACAACTAAAATGTTAATATATTCCTTATCCACTAGATCTCTTAGATCTAGTGGATAAGGAAACAAAACTCAACTCTTATTAGCATTTTATTTTGTTCTGTGTAGGAACCTACAACCGTCGCATTGACAGTGATACGCAAGTGCCTTGCTATGTCAGTCCCTGGAGTGAGACCTCTCGGACACCCAAGGAAGCGCTGGTTGGATGTCGTGAAGCAGGACATGAGAGCCAATGGTCTAACCACCGAGGATGCTAAAGACCGTGCAAGTGCAAGTAGGTTGAGTAGGAAGGCAGACCCTGGGAAAAGCCGGGATTAATGCCAGGTAGAGGAAGACTGCGCCATGACGGCCTTAATTATCATTAATCTCAATAACATAATATCGTATGTCCTTATTAACATCGTAGCATCTACAATTCATCTAACTTCTGAGTAAATAAATAGAAATAAAGACGGAATGGAAAACTTGTCAATTTTTATTAGTTTAACACAAATTTGCCGGGCACACTTAAATTATACAATTTGTGGTTACAAATTATGTAATAATATATAATAGTAAAATATGTATTATTTTAAAATGTATTATACAATCGTGAAAATATATGAAATAATCTAAAAATTATCATTTTCCACATATTACATTATTAATAGAGGCATGCCATATATTACCCAGCGCTACAGCTCCTAGCAAAGCTCCGAGTCCTCTATCGCGTCTATCAGGGTGCAGCGCGCGCGCAGCCAGAGCCAGACCCGCCACGCCGCCCAACGCCGCGCCCGCGCCCTGTGCCGCGCGCCCCACGCCCGCGCACACCGCCCCGCCGCCCCTGCCGCCTGCGCCGCCCGCGCACCAACCGAACACTATTCATATGAAGGAAAAACGAACATAATGAGATGATGATGCGAAATGAACTTCCATTTCACCAACCGAACACTGGCTTGTACGTAACTTTATGATTATACTGAAGGGAATCAGAAAATAACTCATTATATCAAGTAATTTATTACATCGAGGTTTGTTATACAGACGTAAGGATGATCAACGATTCGTTTTAACAAGGTTTAATAAATTATTGATCTCAGCTTTTTCGTATATCAGCCATTGCAAGCCTTTGAAATTAACAACAGTGTCAAACAGCATTGTTTACTGTTTACATCACTGAAAGCTTAACAATAATAACTGTCTTACGAAAGATTTAACAAGTCTGAACCTGTTGAGACATGAATATCATATGAAATTAAATGTAGTAAACTGATACGATTCGTTACGTAAAGGTTAATGAAATTCGTTATAATATAGATAAATAATTCTTTTATTTTTATATTTAGCAAAGATTGATAATTCGTTATAAAAAAGCTTTGAACAAATGTATTCCTAATGTACAGGCATATTTTGTATTAGTTCTTACCGGTAGTTTTAGGGGCTTTTGAAAAATTTGTTAAATCGAGAAAATCGTTGCATTGAGAGTCGTTACATTAAAGCTATACTGTAATCTCACCTTATGAAATTAACACATCAAAATTGAAACATACAGAAGGACAGATTTTTTTTAACTTCGCGCTGTGTCCTTTATCCAGCAAGGTGGAACCTAGTGTTCAAACACTCCGTTGCTCACAATCCGCTAAATTTTTGAGATATTAGGTACTTGTTGAATGGTAGAAAACAACGCCACGATTTGTCTCGTTACAAGAGCGAGAATAATTTAGAAAATCTATTTAAGAATGTAAAGAAATGTTATTGTTCGTATGTTTTGTATTAAATACTGCATATAATCTCAAATTAACATTCCGGATTTCGCAGCTCTCACAATATTCAAATTTAAAACACTGCAGGAATGCTAACGAGCCGGCGCGCGGCGGCGGTGGTCGTTACCGTCTCTAAGTAATATGTAGGTGGTACATACTACATCTATATAGGTGTTCGTACATATTATGTAGAAAATAAGCTTATATTTATGACACATTTTGTCACTGCTGGTACTTGTTAAAAAAAATGTTATCCTCTGTTGTATATGTGAATTAAAACTTAAAAGTAATATTAATTTATATACCTTTTACATTTCTATTGTTTTCATTCACCTTAGTTAATAAATTCTAACCATAAAAATCAAATAATACAATATATAGAAAGTAGGGATGTTACAGAAGTGGTTCAACGAAACCGAAGCGGGAATCGGAGTTTTTGAATTTCGCTTATCAGAAGTCGGAGTAGGAATCCTCCATCCTTCCATCCTTTTTGTGAACACATCTAAGTCTTCAATCTTCTCCCAAAAAATATGTTTTGACCGCAAAATTAATTTTGTGGAAAATTTATACCTATTTACAGAAATTTAACAATAAATACTTGTTTTGGCCCACATTATTTAATTTTAAAGAGCATCTTAATATATCAGTGTTCAAACAAATATGTACTTTTGAAAACATCACACATCTTTAATTTAAAGGGAAACTCAGAAACTAGGTAATTATGTACCTTCGATCAACTATATATGAATAGTTGATCGAAGGTACAGTTCTATTTATATGAAAACAATCAAATAACAGAGTATCTATGTGACCTTTAGCCATGTAAGGAGACATTCTCCGTGCAACAAGTTTTAACTCGTTAGTGTTGACCATACAGCCATTGTGTCAAGTATGATGAAATGGTGTCGCAGCCGGAGTCGGAATCGGAAGTTTTATTTGAATCGAAAGTCCCGACTTGTCAGCACTGAAGCCTAAGTACTGATACATCCCTAATAAAAAGTTAACATTAACCTAGTGCAGCAGTGGCCAGCAACGCAGTGGCGAGTCTTAGTGCGATGGCGGGACCGCGTGCAGCGGTAAGCTCCGCGGCCGCCGGCGACACCACCAGCTGCGTCGCCGCCTTTGCGCCCAGCACCGCGCCTACTATAGCCTGCGATGTACCCACGCTACCTGAGATTAACAAATGTTCTCCTAAACTTCTCGCTTTATTTCTATGTTAAAATATACGTAGAAAAAGTAGATGTTCACATTTTAGTTTAATCCTTTTCGACATTTTACGTAATAATATTTGGTAGCGAGATCTAAAAGCATATTGTTGAAGCGTAGTGGCACAGAGTTTGATTGTGAACGCAACAGTTGTGTGTTCGAGTCCCGAATTCTGTCTATCTTGTTACATGGGAAATTTTAAATTAAATGATAAATGATGATTACAGCTTAAATAATTACCGGCGTCCTCTTGTGTGATGCGCTGCACGGTGGTGTTGAGCAGCGTGGCAAGCGGAGCGCCATGCTCCGTCCACATCGCCAGTGACTCGCCTTGCACCCAGTCCGGTATGATGGGCACTAGTAGATGTATAAAATGGAATTGTAGATATAAATAATCAAAATTCATACCTATTTTAGGCTGGTATTTAGAATGAATACAATAGTATAGCAATAGATATATTAAAATTATGCGGAAAATAGAATCGAGTGATCGGTAGGAAAGAACAAAACAAAAGAATGCTGTATCAAAAGCAACAGTCACAGTTTGTGGATACTCCTAAACAAGCAAATTTTCTTTCTTTTTCATTATTAAATAGACAAAACATATTTCGCTTAGGTACTTAGCAAAATTATTTTATCACGGCTAGGTACTTTTATCGAGAGACAATTTAATTTGCTCTTAAAATTAAATACTAACCAAGTACAGTAAGAAGAACATTGTCCAGGAAAAACGTGAGGTAGACGAGGCTAAAAGCGACCAGCCCCTTCGACTGGTGGTATTCTTGCATCCTACTGGTAGTAAGCCACATGAGCAACTGTCAGAGGTAAGCTGTGAAATAAGAACGAGCAAGGGTCCCATCTGCGTCGCGTGCAGTATCGCGATAAGAGGCAATTCCTTTTCAATCAGTAACCACTCACGCGGATACACTTCCCTTAACGCAATTTTACGCCGGCGTTCCCTGGCTTATAAGATAATTGATGATACAATGTATTTTCTAACTTTATAATATATAGCGTACACATTATGAACGTTTGTAGTTTTATTTCTCAACCATCATTAACCACATCAAAAAAGGCAACAGAAAAAGTACGTTGAAGTTGAACACATTGGGTTTTGAATTTTGACCCAGACTAGAAAGATATTAAACATTAATATAATTTAATAGCAATTAAATTGCATAGGTACATAAATTAGAAAAGATGTAAATCAAAGGAAAAATAAAAAACAAAAATTCAATCGAAATAAAAATATTAAACTAAATTAAATTACTAAATTGTCTTGAGCGGGAATCAAATCCACAACCATGTCCATGTCATGTCATTGTGCCACCGGACGACGCCAGCCTCTATTCAAGTTAGGCAGTTTATATGTAAAATGAAGGCCGTCTTGGCGCATAGGCCAACATCTGATTATGAATGTAATGGATGCAAGTTCGATTTCCACTCGGAGACAACAAGATATAACTCAGTATCTTAGCATTACATAAAGCAGGGTAGGCAGAAAAAAACCTCTTATTTTACTTTATAACAAAAAATATTTATATTTACGCAAAAATACATATTTAATTTATTGAAATTGAATGAAATGAATTAAACAAATATTAGAAATATAATTAAAATAGTAAGTTTTTCGGCATACAAATCTTTTTATATGAAATTTAAATGTACAAAATGAATAATTTTAATTCGTAATGTTGCCAGCTTAAATATATACAAAAATACACAATAAAACAATACTTAGTTATTATGTTCCATACTATAAATTACATTATTATTATTTATTTTTATAATTGCTCAACTAAATATATACATTTTCATATAAATATAATATAAATAAGTTTATTTTATCTGTAGTGTCAGTGTACAAAAAGCTGTCGACCTCCCCAACCAATGTGTGTGTCGGTCGGCGGCGGCGCTGTAGCGATGTAGCTGTCAAATGACCAATTTAGAGCTTCTCAGTGAATGGCCCGAGCTCCGTGAGTACGCGATTTTACTGAGAAAAGGCTGTGACGAACCACCTCTCCGGTATCAATTACTACTAAGATAATATCCGAGGCTTCGGCCTACACTATATAATCATTACACATTAGACACCCGTGTGTACAATATATATTCAGTCCCAAAGTGCTCGGAGGATCGTCTTATTATCAACACATCTCGCTGTTTCCGTGCTTCAGTATGGTAAGCCTAAATTATAAAAAAAATATATTTATATTTTATAGATAAATTTCGTCTAAAGCTTTTGTCTAGTTTTTTTTTGTAATTAAATTGTTTAAAATCAAGTTGCACCGTTAACTTAATGTGTCTTTGCGAGTTAAGTTGCTTTTTCAAATAAGTTTGTGACGAGATGCATTTTTTATGTTATTTAAATATGTTGGAAATGTATATAGTTACCTTAATAATATAGTTAAATTCACAATAGCTTATACCCAATTATATTCTCATTAGATTTTTTATTAGGTTTTTTATCTTAGTTTTGCGTTGACTTGTGAGATTGTTTATTAAATTATTAAAAAATATTGTTTTATCAATCTACAACAAAACTTACCTTCATTTTTAGGTAGAAAATTATACAGATATGTTTCATTGTTGATAATTGTTGTTTGAATATTCAAATAATAGTTATTTAGTTTCCTTATTATGTTTTTATTCATTTCTAAACTATATTATTATTTATATTTGATTGATAACTCCTTGAGAATTAAACAATAATAATAAATGTCGCTATTCAAGTGAATTATCCACATCATCAATCCTCAAGTTGTGTCACACTTTATCGATTCTATTGTTTTCTGATTCCAAGGATATTTTTTTCTGTGTAGATAAAATATGACAGGTTTAATGGTAGTCATATTTTTAAATTAATTATGACAATGCTATGACTTATAGGGATCAATTTTTTTTCAGTGTAATAAACATCTCAACATAATACATAGTTTTTGCTAAATAAATATAATAAAACTATATTATGCTCAATCTCTTTTATCACATCAAAACAACCAAAATGGATTGTTAAAAATATGTTTTACATATAATTACAGTATGATTGGCTACAGTCTTCAACTCAGCAATTGAAATACTTAGATATTTCGATAGCCTCTTTTATGTAAAAGTAGTTTGTGGGTAGCAAATAGTAGCAGGTAGGCGGAAGGGATCTAGTGTTAAGACACTTAGTTCTCCACCTTCAATTCAATTTCCGAGAGTACAAGTTGAGTGGCAGAATTCAAGCACTTCTTCTAAGTGGCCTTTTGATAACTATTTTTATAATTTTTTCTTAAATATGCTTCTGTTTTTATGGTTAATAAAATTATAAAATGGTAAAAAATACTTAAATTAAATTAAATACATAGAATTTTTTTAAAATTTAGTGAGATGAAGTGTAAATGGAAATTTATAATAAAGTAAATGTAAATGAACTCAAGTAACGGACATCCAAGAATGCTGTAATTTTTTTTATAACTTATTATTATTGAATGATATTACAATTCTTATATTTTTAAATTGTTGAAAAATTATGGGAATTGTTGAAATTATATTATTTATGTGGAAATACTTATAATCATAAATAATATTAATAAATAAATCATAAATAATATTATTGTAGCAATTTTTTAATGATGTTAATGGAACTATTAGTATATTTTTTTGTAGTAAAATTATGTTTCTCTATTTGCATACTTGATATCTAAAAGTAAAATTAATCTGGTAATCATAAGCAATAATTGTTTCTTGTTTAAATAAAAGTATACAGGTTTTCCCAGGTATTACAAGACCTACTATTTGCTAAATAAATATAATCAAACTAAATTACGTTTAATCTTTTTTATCACATCAAAACAACCGAAACTGATTGTTAAAAATATATTCTGTGCACAATATTAGAACAGGTAGGATATAAAATTAATTAAGATAAGATATATGCACAGATAATGTGAAGCTTACGATTTATTGATTATGAGCTTTCGTCCGCGGCTTTATCGCACGCGAGCTCTACTGATCAGCGCCAATTTAATATAAAATCATATTAGATATCAATTTAGTATTTAGCAAAAAAATATATTAATCTTAAGTATCACATCAGTTTTCCCTCTGCCTGTCTGTCTGTCCGTGTCCGTCGATTGAATGCGTACGTAAATGCGCTTAGAAAACTACAAGAGTACAAATAGCAATATCATTTGATTGTGTTGACTTGGAATTCAGATATGAGTATTAAGATATTAACTAAGAAAGAGCGTCTCGACAGACAGACAGACAAACATCCAACATAGTGAACATATAAGACTTCCGTATTTTCCGTCCAGGTACGGAATCTTAAAAAGTAGGTTGAATACAAAACTGCCAATAACGCCTGTCCTTAGGGAAAATATTTAAGAATACTGAAGCCTCGGAAAGCAGCGCCATGAAGCGTATCGAGAAACATGACTAATACTATAATATTTTTTAACCTGTATTAAATTCTTTTATATTTTAGTTCCACTTAATATAAATATTTTTAAGTCTATCCCCATGTTATAAATTTTATAATACGTATGTCTTTGATTATAAACACAGCTGTGTTTATTTCATATTCATATAGTTAGGAATCGTCCATATTAATTGATTAATTTAAATTAGTTAATTTAAATAACAAATCTACATACTACGTATATATTTATCTCAAAATAGTAAATAATAGACCTTGATATTTCTGAAATGAGGAAATAAACATAATGTGACTATATACGTCACTAGTCACCCCGCTGCCCGCTCTATGTATACAATTATACTATTAATATAGTAATTTTTTTTTCATTTTGCACGTATACATTTTTTCAAAAACATTTTTACTGTTATAAAACCTTTGCCCTTTTATTATTTCTCTGTTAATAAATTTACCGACTGGCGATTTTTCAGTTGATTCAACTACTTCTTGTATCTGTAATTTATATACCTAAGTTTTTAAAAGATTTCCAAATTCACATTATTAAAGTTTCACATTGGGACGCCAAAAAAAAAATAACAATATGAACAACTGTGAAACATTAAAATTAAATCAGCTTCACGCTGTATCCCGCACAGATTCATAGTGTTAAGACACTCCGTTAACCATTGCGTGTTAAGTGGCGACTTCCCCAATATGATGTATTGTTTTAACATTTTTAATTCAATTTATTCCACACTTTGAAAAGAAACATATTCTTTTAGAAATGTGTAAAAATTTTAACATAGCGGGACTTGAATCCGCACCTCTTGGAAGACGTCCAAGAGTTCGGTGGATGGTTTCAAATTGCATTGCGTCCAAATATTTATACGTTTCTAAAAAGTATAACTTATACTGTTTGCTTTGTCCGCATGGTCCTATGCGAATAAGAAAGAGTTGTATGACACATGACACATTTTAAAAGTATTTAAGGTAACACTGACCACTTTAACCGTAGGTTATATTGAAACGATCCATGGAATGTGACATAGCCTATAGCCTAAATTTTAGGCGTTTATAGAGTAGTTAAAACTGTGGTTACGATTCGAGATTTTAAGAATATCATAACGACACTATCGAGTCCAAATGCTAAAGCACTCCACGGGCTGTTAACTAAAGTATATTAATTTATTCAAAAATACTATTTTTCCTCATTAAAGTATGTTTGTGTAGATGTAGAGTTCCTCTTAGTTATTAATTAATGCAAAAAATTCACTAACATTAAGTTATAATTGGTTAATTAAAACGAGCTAGTGACCTAATTAGCGATGTCTGAATTATTATAATAAATGAAATTGGTGTTTTGTTAATAAAAGTAACCAGGCCAGTCGTGGCGCATAAACGTATGACTGTAAACGCGACAGGTTGTGGGTTCGATTATACAATAGTCATCCTATTGTAATAAACAACGAATGATATATGATTTTCTCAAGTTATCTCTATATACACTACTATAAGAATTATATATACTATATAACTATAAGAAAACGTATAAAAATTTGAACGTAGCGTCAAAAGTTATGATATTCTTCAAGTCCAGTCAAGTGCGAGTAGGACTGGCGCACGTAGGCGACAAAAAATAACGTTTGTTGTATGGAACTACTTATTTTATTCTCTTTTTTAGTATTTATTGTTATAGCGGCAACAGAAATACATCATCTGTAAAAAAAACTGTCTATCGTTCATGACATTCAGGTGACAGACGGACAGATACACAGCGGAGTCTCAATAATGGGGTCTTGTTTTACCACTTAGGGTACAGAACCCTAAAAATTGATTTAATTTCGAAAGGTTTAAATTAATGAGGAAAATTATCAAATTTGTTATAGTTATATTGTGATAACGAATAGTTGTATATGGTAGCTATGATTATGTTTTTAAAGCTTCACGCTGTATCCCGTGTAAACCAGGGTAGGCACTCTGCTAGAGGTAATATAGTGTTAAGACACTACGTCCCCCATTTTCCGCGAAATTTTCGCGTGTTGAGTGGCGGATCTTAATGGCGCGATTTTGTTTCGAAATGAAAATATTAAATAATTCATTCCTCCGAGTGGGAATTGAACTCACAACCATCGCTTTTACAGTCACACATGTGCCATTGTGTCGACGACGGCCTCAATTTAGTTTAATTTAGTGATTATTTTTATTTGATAGTGGAGCACCACGCCGCTTATATCAACGCTACATATTGATTACGTACATTATTTTTATCCGCATTCGGCGCGTCCTTGGTAACAAAATATGCAGAAATATCGCGTTATGTTATACATACGTATATGTCATTGGAAGCTGAGCTGAGCGCTGAGGTCCGCCGCAGCAAGGTCGCGACCACTCGACCACTCGAGAGTCGAGGCGGACCGGGGTTAAGAGCGAGGCCATCATGCATGCTAGTTCTTGGTGTTTAATGACTTTGAAGACTCCTCTACAAAACATCTTTAAAATTACTACGTAAATACATTGTTCTATCTGTTTTTCTGTCTGTTAGAGGCAGTCATGGCACATTAGTACATATGTGTGGCTGTAAACGTGACGGTTGTAGGTTGGATCTACACTCGGGGGAATGATTCATTTAATATTTTTATTTCTTCGCTCTGGTAACAAGGCAAAGCGTGGCGTTGAGTCCCGTCACTTAACATGCAGTGGTGCTAAAAAACAGAAACTTGGTATTGAAATTGAGATTGAAAACATTTCGCAATCGAAATGCGTGTTTTCAATTCCCGTTCCGAGTCTGACATGTCCAAGTATTTATAATAACGAGCGACATCCAGTTTCTCACGGCATTATCTTACGACTGCATGAATGCGGATTGTGGGGCCGTTTTAGTCATCGACCGATACCTAAATATTAAATAGTCTCTTACACTTGTTGCGAGCTAACTAAATTATTCTATTTGTTGACATCACAATACATTATGAGATTATGAACAAATTAGAATACGCTTATCTGGAAATGACTTAACTTGTTTAAATGAAGTTTTCCCTATTGGATTCTGGCGAACTTCCTTTAATATTTAGTATTTGTTTTATTACAACCGGTTCATTAAGAAAAAATATATATCAACTTAAATTAATTTGACAACATTGCCAATTGCTATACTTACAATACAATCGTAACTGATCGGTGTCTGTACATGGAAAATAAATCAGAAAATCTATTCCTAAAATATTTTGTTCGACAATTGTTGATTGCTAAAACAGTTATTCTATACAAATGTTTTATATAGAATATTTTTCTATACAAAATTGAATTAACTGATTTTTTTATTTTCAATGGTTCTGTTGAAGTTGTTTGTTAAATTATCATTTGTACTCCGAATTTAATATTAAAAAAAACTAAGATTGTATGACGATAAAAAATATTGAGATTTAATTTAAATTCGGAATTTACGATTTTTTAAATACAACCATTTTTGCGAGATAAACAAAATAAATTTCCAAAACACTTTAATGAATATTTACCTATATCTACAAATATAGATAAAATTTAAAGGTCTTTCTGTGATTTCAGCATAACTGTAATTTTCCAAGTGCAATTAGAACAAATAAACATTTTTTGTCTGTCTTCTTGTTTGTTCGAGCTAATCCAAAGCGTTAGTAGTGCATGCGTACTTATCGTCTACACGTCTTAACGTCCAGATAATTTAACATTTTTCTATTAAATACGTAATTTTTTAAAATCATATAATCTCCAAAAAGACTAACGATGGACGATTTTGTGCATTTTTTCTTAAATACACTTAAATAAATATTCTACTTAAATATATATCTAGCGGGCAAAGCCGCACGGGGAACGCTAGTTTTATAAAATGCGTAAAACTTTTATATATACTTAATTACCAACCTGTTGTATGTTGTTGCTTGTTCACTTTGGTGAACTTCAGTTCATTACTGAAAACAATTCTCGTCAACAATGTTCACAATAGTGTTCAATTGAAGTTTAAATGAGAATTCTAAGAATATATTAAAATCCTATACTAAAATCCTATATTTTAATATATACAGACTAAACTCCTATATTTTTGTATATGAGTGTGAGCGCTTTCGCGAATGATGCTATACTTTTATTTAGATTTTATGCATTCTGGAATCTAGTCCAACCTAGATTTTAACTGTTTTCGAAATACCTAAATTTATTTTTATCTATTCCGTAAACTGATTGTTGCGTTTGAGTAACAACTAAGACTTAAAAATGATCGGGAATCTGTTATTTTTTATTACTCACTTATTAGTTATTCTTAACTATAGGATGAGATCTTTTATAAGTTTTTTTTTATGCAAGTTGAATTTTAATTGTGTTCAGTGAAAATTTGTTTTTAAATTGAACATTTAGAATTCATTTCATCTAAAAAGACATTAAAGACAGAAGAAGAGGCCAGTCGTGGCGCAAGGGCACAAAGTGTGACTGTGAAATCGACTGGTTGTGGGTTCGATATCCATTCGAGGAAATGAAATATTTACTTACATATATATTTTCATTTCTTCGCTCTGGTGTCGAGGTACAGCGCCGCGTTGAGTTCCGCCACTCAACACGCAATGCCTCCAGAACTCGGAAAGTGGGGAACGGAGTGTCTTAACTCTAGGTTCCCTCTGCCTACCCTGTTGTGTGTGGGATACAGAGTGAAGCTGATTTTATGCGGGTTACAGCGTGAGGCTGATTTTATTTTATTTTAAGACAAAAAAGAATGTGTAACCGTATCACTACTGGTTTTAATTATTTTAATTTTTATCTCAACCAAAAAAAACAACTGAGTGTTGGCATTTTGCCTTCTATATCCACAGTCGCGTGTCACTCAATGCGATAATACAATTAAGACGTCTAGTAGTACAGCTAGCCAGCTACGTATGTAATGTATATTCTTGTTTTCTACTTCCATTCAATTAGTCGCGTGTTGACCGTACAGCAAAAACGAAACCTGTTCTAACGCAGGCGGCGGCTGGTCGTCCACCTCGCCCTGTCAAATATTAGAGCAAGTGCGACCGCTACTTGCTCTGTATTGGGGAGAAGCTGTTTAAACATAGTTTTCTTATTTACATATATACGTTTCCTTTTAAGTTGTCTTTGATTAAAGAGGTGAATGGCCTCAGCCTTATCTTTTATAAAATTTTGTACTTAGCAATTGATAAATGTTATAAACATGCAATACCTCCAGAGTGCGGCGGAAAGTGGGGAACGGAGTGTCTTAACACTAGGTTCCCTCTGCCTTCCAGGCTGTGTGCGGGTTGCAGCGTGAGGCTGATTTGATAATTTTTGTTTATCCTAGCATAGTATTCTATATCGACAGGTCGTCGAGCTCTAAGTTGAGCACTAAGCGGCTAAGTGAGTCACACTGACAGGTAATTGTTACGTGTTTAGCGCATTATAAAAAGCGGAGTTCGTGTAATGGCGCATTTGTAGAGGCAGAACTCGAGCGAACCAACCTGTTGCGAACATGAACACAGTTGGTACACTCGACACTGTAGTGTATAAGTATTTTATATTTATTGCTCCCCAACCCCGGTATGTCGGTCACAAGGCAAAACAACGAGCGTTTCGCGTTGTATTTTTATTATTTTTTGGTTATTCCACATATTAAGGGAAGAAAAATATTTCTTTCTTTGGAAACGCGACGGTTGTGGCTATTTCTTTACGCTCGGGGGAATTAATTAAGTATTTTATATTTTCAATTCCTAGCTCTGGTACCAAGTAGACTGCGTGACATTGAATTCTGCTATTCTACACGCAATGTTTTAAAACATTGGCGGAGAGTGGGGAACGGAGTGTCTTAACACTAGTTTCCCCGCTTACCGTGCCATATGTGGGATACAGTGTAAAGTTAAAAAATATATAAATATTTTCCACGGATTTGAAACCGTTCCTCTTTTTCCAAGAAGCGCGCGTTCATGTAATGTTTTGGAACAATGAGTCCATGTTCAAGTACTTTTCAGTCTTTTTTTTTGCGTTATTACGTCATCCTTAATAGCCTTGCGTAATTCTTTCGATACTTACTACAATGCGATGAAGGCTATGTAATTATATTGATTAAATACTGTTTTTTGAAATATTCTAAAGGTTACTCTGTAATAAAAAGATATAGTTTGACATGAGAAAAAATGTTGTTATGATTTCCATCGTGTAGTACCTACATGTGTACGTACGTACCTAAGTTTTCAATGGCGTTATGATAAAAAAATACATGTTTACACGTTTTAAAAGTACTGGTTTATACAGCCATTGGCTTAACATATCAATTCTATCGCATATAAATATTTAGTTACAGATACAGTGTAACAGTAATAAACAAGTAACAGTTCTCTGTCGTTGGTTGTTATTATTATGTGAATTTTAAATCGTAGCAAATGTTTTGTCCTTAGTCACTTTTTGTAAACTTCACGCTGTATTCCCCACATAGCACGGTGGGCAGAGGTAACCTGGGAACCTAATGTTAAGACACTCCCGTTCCTCACTTTCCGCCGAATTCCAGAGACATTGCGTATTGAGTGTTGGAACTTAACGTCGCACTTTGCCTCGAAACTAGAGCGACAAAATGAAATAATTGCATAATTTATATCCTCGAGTGGGAATCGAACCCACAACCTGTCGCGTTTACAGTCCCACGCTTGTGCCACTATTGAAAATACCTCTATGATATATTTTTAAGTAAGTTGAGTGCGAGACGGGCGGCGGTGGCGAGCGTGACGTCCGCCCGCAGCAAATGCAACATCTTTGTTTTCTGTGAACATAATCTACGCAGTACATTGCACTTCCACTTCTCAGACTAGCGAATGGTATAATGTGGAATATGAAAATTTCTTTGACTTTTGAATACACTGTCCATATACAGGGTGGTGCTTGCTAGATGTCTAAAATTTAGGAAACTTAATAGTTCTAATATTACCTTTATCCATTATTTTTTCCAAAATAATGTTTCTTTGTTGGTAGAATTGAATTTAAACCTTGATTTAAATCTTATTTGTTTATTTGTAAATAGATTTTAGGATTGAATTTTTGGATTTTGACTCCAATTTAGATCGCATCTCTTCTATTCCACTAACATTACCTAGGTACTTCTTTATATTGAACTTGTTACCATTTCTACTTTTTGTAATAGGATAATTTATTCGCTACCGAGGTGTTTCCCACTACGAATACGAGATACGTGATAAAAGCATACCGTCGATTGAATAAAATGCGTCGCCGTCACCTAGATTCCATTGAAACTTGACAAACATTCAGTAATGTCAAGTGTTGCGGTCGCGAGTCGCGGTCAGGCTACAAACTACTTTTCATTCACTCTGTTGTATTTAATTATTTTTTTAGGCTTAATAATACATTGGGTTAGATTTCTTGCATAAATATCATTGTTTCTTTCTAACATCACGCTGTATCCCGCACTCAGCAGGGTGGGCATAAAAGATGTAGCGTTGAGACACTCCGTTCTCTATTTTCCGCCGTATTCTGGAGGTATTGCGTGTTGGGTAGCAGAACAGAGATTAGTCTCGTCACCAGAGCAAAGAAGAAAAAAAGAATTTCATTTCTTTGAGTGGGAATCGAACCCACATACACAACACCTGTTACACCTGTGTGTACAACACCTGTTGCGTTTAAAACCACACTGTGCCCCTGCGCCTGTACTGGTCTCATAGATATTGACACTGAAATAACATTTTAGTTTTTATATTTTGCAATACAAACAGTTAAATAGTACTTTAATAACCGATTTTGAATTTTAAATCAAATTATATTCATCATCGCTTCAAAGCTGTATAATTTTTCATTGGACGTGATTGAAGTTTTAAATGATAAAATAAATAAGAGTGATTTAACGCAGAATCAAAAATTATTCACGGCGTATGTCGTGACTCGCGCTGGCATGTGTGTTTGTGTGTGTGTGATGCCGTTAGCAGCGGGGGCCTTGACCCCGCTGACCACTAACCACTGACCACCGAGTACAGAGCTCAACGATACCTGCATTTACTCCACGGCATCCATGTTATGCATGCGTAACACACATACCAGGATAAGCCTGCTGATTATCCAACATGGATTGATTTATTTGGTAATTTACGTATACAAGACTATGGAAATAACTAAGAGCGGTGTATGACACATTCTAAATGTCGGGGTAATCCTGACCGCAGGTATATGTAGTTACTCTGAAATGATTAACGTGATTTAATATAGATAATCCTCGATTTATGGAATATCCAAAACAACAAGAATTTGTTAATTCTAATCAGTAACTCTTGATATTAGCGCGTCCAACTAATAAAACTCTTTAGTTTTTAATTATAGTATAAATTACCGATACGAAACCCAACATTTTATTTTAATTTTTATTTCAAAACAAAATACATTAAAGGAAAATTGTTCAAATATTACATAAGCCATATCAGGTTCCTATGTTCTAGTAGCTATATTTAGTAATGCATTACGCATACATTAAGTATTTGCGTCGGATAATTTAAATGGAAAAAGAAAAATTATACTGCTTTTCTACGCAGCAAGTGAAGAGGTCGCAAGTAGTCTAGTGTTTAGAGACGTTAGCGTACTCTTAAGTATTAAGGGTACTATACCGTATACCGATTGTATACAAACGGCCTACAAATTGTAGTGGTTCTAAGTTAGATTTTCTGGAGCCTAGCACATTTTACGCACGGGAAGGGAATAGTCGTCAAAAATAAGAAAAAATCCCAAATTAATATCGCCATCTAGCTAACTTCATGGCCACGAATTGTCGACCGTAATGTACGCAAATACAATAGAAGCAGGCTTTCAGTCACTACATCGTTTAGATATGCAAGTTGTAGATATTGTTTAGTTTTGATAGCCTCGTGAACAGCCACCGGCCTCGGGCGTACTATGTGTCAGTTAATAAACAGCGTGCAACACAATAAATGTTTACATAGACTCAATATTTTATTTTAAATATTTACTAAGAATTTTACAATATCTAAGAGAAAACGAACTTACAAAAGATTTTGAAATATTTATTTGAAGATTGTTTATTTTTGAGGCCTTCCTGGCGGTTGTAATGGGATAGCATCTGAACCGCGATGGCTGTGGATTCGATATCTATTAAGGGAATGATTATATTTAAATTTTGTTTTTATTATTTCTTAGCTCTAATAGACATAGCGCCGCGTTGAGTTCCGTGGGGGACGGAGTGTCTTAACACTAAATGACCTTTTGTCTTCTCAGCTAGGCGGGAAAAAAAAACGTGAATCTACATTACATTACTAGCGATAAAAACATTCCGTAAGTATGTTCACAATTTGATTACATAAATGATTTATAAAACACGTTTTCTAACGTTACATACGTTACTTTTCAAGTACTTTAGCTTGAAGTTAACGCTTAATTTAAATCAAAGACCAATGAAAATTGCCTAATGTGTGTTTATTTTATTGCAGAATTAAGTATGAGTAAGTGTTGTAAATTGCATTACTATTAAAGTATGTAAGTGGGTAAATAATATTTCTAAATGATTATTAAAATTCGAACAAAATGGCTAATTTAATGTGAACAAAATGAATGTAGTATTGGTCATTTTAAAAATAATATTTACTTATGTAAATTCGTCTTCATATTGCGTTGTTAAAAATTATTGGGCAGATCAAAGTAAATATTTTGGTAAATTGAGTATAATTTTTACAATCAAAGTCGTTCCGCAACAACTTATTAAGCAATAACCAAAAACAGTGTTATTTTTTTTAGATTGGCAAAAATAATAATATATAGATAAGTTTAATAAGAACCATTATCTTCGAGTTCTGTAGTATTTTAAAAATATATAAAACAGTAGAATCTTAAAAATAAACTGCTATTTATAGCTATGGAGCACAGTGAGTATATTTTTCAATTAGCTAACAGTACAGTATTGTCTTGTTTAAAATTCATTTGGGAGCATAAGCCGACTGACTGACGACCGACATACGTGTTAATACTCGCGACGTCGTTATAAAAAATACAATAATATCATAAAAAATATTTCCTACCACTGCATCATTGCTTTATCAAAGGACAAATACGCACGAAAATACAGTTTAAACTGTAAAAAAAAAACATTATTATCGGCTTAAATCCAGTGACACGAGCTCAGGAGCACATGTTTGTAATTATCACGCACGATATCAAATGCAAGAGTCGTGTGACAGTTTCGACTGACACTTGCTAGATGAGTTGTGGCCACTATAATGTATTGTAAATTTTACCAATTAATGTTAAGGCCTTGTGCATATTTATATGACACTAAAGGCATGCTCTGCCACTACCTAATACACTGCGTTGTATAATATGCAAATATGTAATACTATTTTATTTCTTTTTCTAGTTTCACGCTGTATCCCGCATGTAGCGGGGAGGGAGGGGGTCTAATGTTAAGACGCTCTCCTTCCCGCTTTCCGCCGAAATCTCCCTAAACCTAACTAACGCCGCGCTTTGCCTCGACATCAGACCGAAGAAGTGAAAATATTTCTTTTCCTCGATTGGGTATCGAACCCACAACCTGTCGCGTTTACAGTCACACGCTTTTGCACCTGCGCCACGACTGACCTTGTTCTATTCTAATGAGATTTTTGTGTTCAAAACATCCCATTAACAAATAAAGATCAATGTGTACGTAGATGAAGGTGATCGCATCATAGAGTAGACAAAAAGACGTGACTCGCGGCCACCGTTGACACGCTTGGATGTATGTATAAAATCAGATTGCTTCAGAGAGCACACAAGGGCGTCCATAAGTCGCTGTTTTTAACTGACTTCTGTAAAAGGAGGAGGTTATCAATTCGATTCTATTTTTTAGTTTTTTTTTAATGTTTTTTACCTCAGAACTTTTTACTAGGTGAACCGATTTTGATAATACTTTTTTTATTGAAAAGGTGCATTTCTGACAAGGCTATGAGAAAATCACATAAGTCTTAAATTTACGTGACAAATAGACGAATTTACAAATGGACGAATAACTTAATATCATGCCAATCTATTTCGATGATTTATTTTTATTTATTGGAAAAGATACACTTCAACGGTAGTTTAATGAGAGTTTGGTTCGATTTTGATTAGGGGATCTGGTTCAAGTCGGTTTTTTTTTGTTTCAAAATATATATTAAACGGTGGGAAATTTAAATAACTTCAACTGCGAACTCGTAAGTTTGTTGGTCTCGGTTAGAAGATGACTAAACTGATGTATCGTATACTTCAAATTTGTATGAATATTGAACTATTATTGTTATTAAAATAACTTAGTCTTCGCAGACGAAATCCTCGACAAAACATAGTTATTGCTATATGTCAGATTGCAAACGGGTT
>DWAO01000493.1:0-25199 GCA_018230605.1 Heliconius congener
TTACACTGATCTTGCATTCCGTCCTTTCTTCATCTCGTTCAAAAATCAGAACCTTAAATTAATTAATCTGTTACAAATATTTAAAAATAGCATTTGGTTCAGTGTTGTAAAAATTAAAATCGTCTAATTATTTGGAACCCCCAATCGCAGAGCATATAACATTTTTGTATACATTTTTGAGAAACTATAATATTATACTAGGTTTGAAAAAAAAATATTATGATAAAATAGGTAACCATAAAATATGAACCATAGTTCATATTTTATGAACCATAGTTCATATTTTATGATTATGATTTTGCTCGTGTTTTTGGTGTTCTGGTTTTTTGTTCATATTTTATGGGTTTTATTTCACAATATGTGTCACTATGAACTAAAATAAAGTAACTACATCAAGCAGGTTAGATTATCCTGATTGGACCTAAGTATCCGTTCATTTTACCGACCGTGTGTATACAGCGCTGGAGTTGATACTTGTGTTTCGGCTACCGTGACAAAAGTTTTAAAGTTAGTTTGTATTGGAATAAGTATCTCGTTAAGCGAAGAAAGGAACGACATCAAAGTTAGGTACTTCCTATTATACAGGATGTATATTATTACGTTACCTTTTGCTTTAATAAAATAGGTAAAAAAGCAATTATTAAATTAAGTTTTATTATTAGTGAAAGATATTTTAAAGTTTATAATTGATACAGTTTTATATAAAAAAGGCTTTGAAAGCTTTCGTAATAGATATGTACATATTTTAATTGCCTAGTACCCTGCGCCACAATGATCTCAATAAAAGAAATTTAATTAATTTTTAAATAATAAAAATGGTCCAGGCCAGTCATGGCACACGAGGTTCCCTCTTCCTACCCCGCTGTGTGCGGGATACAGCGTGAAACTTGAAAGAAAAAGTTAATAACGTAATTCCATTCATTTTACTCGATGATTCATTTATCGTTTAGCAATAACTTTTTATTTATGTTAAGAATTAATATTCTCGTATTAAAATGAAACATTAATGTAACATTACAGTTAAGTTTGCATTTTTGTAGTACTCATATATATTTTCTTGGATTCCGAATTCGGTTTTTGATACAGCTTTTTTATACGCTGAACTGAGGGAACCTAGTGTTAAGACACTCCAATCTCCACTTTCCGCCGTAATCCGGAGGTATTTGCTGTTAAGTGGCGGAACTCAACGCCGCTCTTTGTGTCGATACCAGAGCAAAGCACTGAAAATATACATTTAAATAAATATTTTATTTCATTCACAACCAGTCGTCGTTTACAGGCACACACTTGTGCCCATGCGCCACGACTGGCCTCTTTTTTTCCTAGAGGTACCTATCTATACGTACCTATAGGAAAAAAAATCGGTATCGATCGTGAACCTACCTAGGTATTTAAATAGGAAAAAAAGAGGCCAGAGGCCAATACCTAGTTAGGTATTTAAGAGCTGTAAGTGGTAAAATCTGTTTATCTTTATCAAGTTCACGATCGATATACGTTACGACTAAGAAATCGGAACAACAAAATTTATAATTATATTAATCAATTTAGTCATCTTAGATCTCAGACCGTCATATGAGGGAAGTAATTATTATTTCTTAATATTTTCATTTTTTTTTTGGCACCAAGGCAAAATTCCGGCGTTGAGTTCCGCCACTCAATGCCTCGAAAAATTCAGCGGAAAGTGGGGAACGAAGTGTCTTAATACTAGGTTCCCTCTGCCTAACTTGCTGTATGCGGGATACATCGTGAATCTGATTAATTTATTTTTAATCATCTTAAATTCTTATCATATTACGGTTTCGCCATTTAACTAATATGTTGTTAAGATGTAAATATTGTAATAGTCGAACGTATTATCATGAAATGATGTCATTGCGGTTGCTAAGTGTGTAACAATATGGCACAGTGTGCTATATAGGGAGGAAAATCAAGTATTGTTCTTGGAATAGATTGTGTTTATATTTTGAAGCTTAATTTGGTTGTATTTGTCTATATGTAAAACGAATGCGTATACGAATGTATTTTATATATTTAATTTTGTTTTTATTTTTTAGGCGTTTATCAATTTAAATACTTTGTAATTATGGGTTTAGGCAAGGCAATACTAAGGCAAAAGCGCGGCGTTGAGTTCTGCCACTCAACACGCAATGTCTCGAAAAATTCGATGAAAAGTGGTAACTCAGTTTACCGTTTACAGGTCTGAGCACTAGGTTCCCTCTGTTTACCCAGCTATATGCTTCAATCTAAAAAAACCCCCTGTTATCCATGTCGTTGATAAAACAATGATTTGCTTCGGAAAGCAATTCCGTGCACTTATCTTTTCGTGGAAGCGGCCTCACCAAATGCAAAGTTCGCTTTATAGTACAAAGGGAATCTGTGCATAACGCAAACAATCTTTTGTTAGCAATATTTCTACGCTTTTCGCTCGTCTACGAGACTTCATATATGTTTGTACGGTAGAAATGCAAATTGGTGACTAAAACAGTTTAAAATGAAAGTGATGTTCTGTTTAACAGTTTTGTTATTTCACTTTCAATTTCTTTAGTTCTGAATCTTCATATGAAAACAATATCAAAAAGATAATTGACTCTTCTCTACAATAATACAATGTAATAAGACCATTCGTGGTGCAGGGGCACAAGCATAGGTGTGTAAATGCTTTGTTTCATTTCTTCGCTCTGGTGTCGATAGCCTCGACTTTCAGGTCCGCCATTTAATACGCAATCCAGATTCGGATGAAAATGGGGAACGGATTCTTAACACTAGGTTCCTTCTACCTACCTTGTTACATGCGGGATACAGCGTAAAGTCCCAAAAATCTATATAAGTAAAATTATCAAATAATATATAAAAAAGAAATTAGATTAATTATGATTTTATTCCAGCTATTTGCATATCAATGAAATACATCAAATTGAACCTGAAACTTTCTCCAACTTGCCGCGCCTCGAGCGATTGTAAGTTATTTATTTGAAATACAGTGGACAGAATTTAGTTACTTCATAAACGTATATTTAATTGAACATTGTTTATTCAGATACTTACACAACAATAACTTAAAGACCATTCCACCTGGTTCCTTCCGCGGCATGCCGAAGTTGCACAAGTTGCGCTTGGACAGCAATGCCCTAGTATGCGATTGTGCTATGCTCTGGTTCGTTCATATGCTCGCCGAACACAATGATATGAGTATCGCTGCAACTTGCTATGAACCCGCCGGGGCCACTGGAGCATCTTTGGCTGCGATGAAAGAGAAAGACTTCCATTGTCGTAAGTTATTCTTTGTAAATCTTATAAAATCTTAAGATTTATTGTCATTGGTAATAATTGAAATCTTTTCAGAACGGCCTGAAATTGAATCGGATCCTGAAGATGTAGTGGTCAACTTTGGGGACGATGCAATGTTCAGCTGTATCGCAAAAGGCGAACCAGCACCCGAAATTGTATGGTTTAGAGATTCTGCAGTTTTGCCAATAGACAGTTCTAGATATGAAGTTATGGACAATGGCACCCTTATGGTACATAACGCAGATCAAAATGATGTGGGTGTATTCGAATGTGCAGCTAAAAACCCTGCTGGTGAAGTAAAATCAAAGCCAGCTAAAATGATGGTGCAAATTAAGCCTGACAGCAACGGTAAGCATTTTTACTAGAAACGGTAATAACAGTAATCATTTGTAATTTTTATCTGTAAAAATGAATATGTATAAAAATAAAATATATAATCTTATTTTATTGCAGGTTATCCGGTATTTACTATACTACCTCGTAAGCAAGTAGTCAAAATAAATCAACGTCTTGCACGCTTTGACTGTGTTGCAAAAGGCAATCCAACGCCTCATATCTCATGGTATTATAATAATGAACGTATATTATTAACTGAACGTATTTCGATGCGTCATAATGGTTCTATTATAATCGAAAACATCCAACATGAAGATTCTGGACTGTATACCTGTCAAGCTGAAAACATTAATGGGAAAATAACGGCTTCTGTTACGCTTGAAGTTATGGGTAATAAAATCACTTAGCTAAAATTATACTAAGTTTTGTTTTTTTTAAAGTATAATATAATAATATTTTTTGTTTTAGTTGCACCCGCGTTTATTATAGTACCAAAGGATCTAACAGTCACAATTGGCGATACTGCTCAATTTCAATGTACAGCTAGAGGAGTGCCTAAACCAGTTATTTCGTGGTATCGAAACACTATGGTATTGCCGCCTACCGATAATATAATTTTAAGTAATGAACATCAAAATTTGACAATACTTGAGGCCACTGAAGAAGACGGTGGATTATACCACTGTCGTGCCGAAAATTCCGAAGGGCTTACAGAAATATCTGCTATTTTAAAAGTACAAGAATTCAAAATTACGCATCCCAAAATAACACTTAAACCAGAAGATACCGACGCTTTTAAGGAAACGTCTGTGCAAATGCCATGCGAATATGAGAGTGACCCCCCAGCCACAGTTGAGTGGAGAAAAGATGGAAACCGCATCGTTGCCAACTACCGATTCACAATTACCGTGATCGGTAGTTTAATTATTAATAACGTAAGCTTATCGGATGCCGGAAATTACGAGTGTTCTGTGTATAATGAATATGGACGTGATACTGCGTCGGTATTTCTTACTGTTAAAGATCATATTCTACCAGGTGACGAATATGTAAATATTGCTTTAACAGAAGCAACAAGAGATGTTGATCAAGCTATTGCAAGGACTGTGGAAAACCTATTTAAGGATAGATCATCTGTAACAAGCATAGCAGAACTTTACAGGATGGCAAGATTTCCTAACGCACCAGAAAGGGAGGTAGCACGTGCAGCTGAAATTTATGAGCGAACTTTAGATAAAGTCCAGGAATTTACGCAGTCTGGATCAAACATTACTGCTATTCAACCCTATTATTATGAAGGAATCTTATCCGGTGAACATTTAGAAATTATAGCTCGTTTGTCTGGTTGTGTAGCTCATAGGGAAAACAAAGATTGTTCAGATATGTGTTTTCATAAGAAGTACCGAAGTATTGACGGAAGCTGTAATAATTACAATCATCCAAATTGGGGTACTTCGCTTTCTAGTTTCCGTCGACTTCTTTATCCTATATATGAAAACGGATTTAGTCAACCAGTAGGGTGGAACAAAAACAAAAAATATAACGGACATAAATTACCGAGTGCAAGATTAATTTCTACAGAAATTATTAGTACCACTGAGATATCTATGGATATTGAAATAACTCATATGACGATGCAGTGGGGTCAATGGTTAGATCATGACTTGGACCATGCTTTGCCATCTGTAAGCTCACAGACTTGGGATGGGGTAGATTGCAAAAAAACGTGTGATTATGCAGCCCCATGTTTCCCCATAGATGTTCCGAAAAATGATCCAAGAATAACTAATCGCAGATGCATTGACTTTGTAAGGACGAGCTCGGTTTGTGGCTCTGGAATGACCTCAGCTCTTTTCGGAAAATTACAACCGAGAGAACAAATTAATCAACTTACATCGTTTATTGACGCTTCTCAGGTTTACGGTTTTGAAAAAACAGTTGCTGAAGATCTTAGGGATCTAAGTAACGAAAATGGTACTTTACGTGTCGGGGCTCAATTTCCTGGTAAAAAACATTTATTACCTACTACTGGTTTGAATGCAATGGACTGTAGACGCAATTTAGAAGAAAGCACCCGCAACTGTTTTGTAGCCGGGGACATAAGAGCTAACGAACAAATTGGTTTAGCAGCAATGCATACTATCTGGATGCGAGAACATAATCGTATAGCATTAATCCTAAAGGCACTGAATCCGTTTTGGGATGGCGACAGAGTATATCAAGAAGCAAGAAAAATTGTTGGAGCTGAAATACAAGTCATAACATACAAAAACTGGTTGCCTCTTATTATAGGCCCTGAAGGATATGAACAATTGGGTGAATACAAACAATATAACCCAAATCTTAATCCGTCTATCTCTAACGTTTTTGCAACAGCCGCCTTACGGTTTGGTCATTCAATCATAAATCCATTATTACATCGTTATGATGAAAATTTTGAAACTATACCCCAAGGACATTTATTATTGCGCAATGCTTTCTTCTCCCCTTGGAGACTGGTTGATGAAGGTGGAGTTGATCCTTTACTACGAGGCATGTTCAGCACCCCTGCTAAACTTAAAACTCCTACACAAAATTTAAACACTGAACTTACTGAGCAGCTGTTCCATACAGCACATGCTGTAGCACTTGATTTAGCAGCTATTAATATTCAACGAGGACGTGATCACGCTATTCCTCCTTATACACAGTTCCGCCAGTTTTGCAATATGAGTGAAGTAAATGATTTCGATGATTTAGCTGGCGAAATATCCGATCAGACGGTCAGGGATAAACTTAAAACACTTTATGGATCAGTATATAACATTGATGTTTGGGTGGGTGGAATTTTAGAAGATCAAGTTGAAGGAGGTAAAGTTGGTCCTCTTTTCCGTTGCTTATTAATCGAACAATTCAAGCGTTTGCGTGATGGTGATCGTCTCTGGTATGAGAATCTTTCAACATTTGAGCCTGAACAATTACTTCAGATTAGGCAGGCCAACTTAGCAAGGATTTTGTGCGACAACGGAGACAATATCGACACGATAAGTGAAAACGTGTTTTTACTTCCAGAAGTTCAAGACGGTTTAATTTCTTGTGAAGATGTTCCATCGGTAGATTTTCGCTTTTGGGCAGATTGTGAATCATGTGGAGATGATATAAGTGAAAATGAATCAAATCGAATACGCCGCGATACTTCTGCCCAAATGGATCTTTACGCCCAATATACTGAAAGCGACCATCGCCTGAACACATTAGAGGACTCTTATTCTATGCTGGAAAAAACTATTGCAGATTTGAAAAAGAAAGTTAAATATCTAGAAGACACTTGTGAGAGAAATTAAATTAACAAGATTGGAATATACCATTTAAGAACTATAACAATTATATCAAATTGACCCGGTAACCAGGAATTAGTCCATATATCCTATTCATATATCCTATTCATATATCCTATTCATATCCTTATTGATATATTAAAAAAGTAAAAAATTAAGAAAAAAAACCAAAAAAAAACACGAAATAATAAAAATATATAAAAAAAATGTTTTTGATGTAAGTTGCAAAAAAAAAAGATGAAAAAAAATATGTGTCTACAGTTATTAAATATATTCATTATATCATTAAATTGAACAAAACAACTAAAAAAGAAAAAAAAAATCATGTGCTCAGTGTATTTATGTGTATAAACGTAGGCTATCCAACATAGCTTTAAGCCTTCTTTATGTGGTCCAACTAATTAAGAATTTATTTGAATTCCATTTTATCAATTATTATGCCTGATATATTTTTTATGTGGTTTTGCCAACTATTTCTATCATAGTCAAACATTTATTTTTAATTACTATTAATTAAATTAACTTTGCTATGAGTATGTTCACTTTTATATCCGAAACACAACTAGATTCAACTAATTTAAAATATAAATAACAAAATTCTCGTATAAACGTCAATATAATATATATGTTGTGTAGGCCAAAAAGATTTACCCCACGTTACAATTTTCTATATTAGGTGTCTATATGCAACATAACCTAGTCGTAATATAGGATTAAATTTAAGAAATAATTATAATCGACAGTATAATTTCATTTTACAAACATTACCGAGCTTAGCTTTGCTTAACAAGGATCATATTTTGTGCCATTTTAAAAAAAATAATATGTTATATAATTTACATATAATTTACATTAAAAATTGCGATCTTTTACGCAATAGCTTTTTTCTTAAGTAGATCGATTTGTATGTGTTCATATAGGAAGGTCAAGATCCGTCCCAAAGTTAATGTATCGGGGTCCGTGACACGAATTTTGAATGTAATAATATGGACTGAGTATTTAGAGGGGTGGATAGAATGTATAATGTGAACGCGATTCTAAATTGCACTTTGACATTTCCTATTTTATTTACATAATATAATAATATAATATGTACACTGTAGATTTAGGTAATCTTTTCTAATTGCTGCGCTTTTTAGCAATAAAATCTTAAGTTGGTCGGTTAGTTTGTCACGCATGACCTTAAATATCGATATTATAATTATTAATATTTCTCAATAAAATCTCGATGTTGTTCGGCTCTTTCGAATCAGTTATGTGAATGTCGTATTCGGTCATAAAAATAGTCACCCTGATGGCGGACGTTAACGAAATATGTACGTAAATTCCGACGTTTCATACGTTTCGATGCACTCTCGTATGGCTAGTTCGATATGAGCCTTCGGTGTCTATGTTATCTATTTCTAGTAAATACGTATAATAGGAAAATCAATTTTTACTCGTACATTCATAATATAAGTGTAAGTTTTAAATTCTATAGAATAATCAGATATTACCGGGACGTCCCTGTCATTTATAATAACTATATTGCATTTCAAATTTAATTAAATCAGGTTTTTTTTGTATTAAAATTTGTTTTGATTTTTTGTACGTAAATATATTTTGTCATTGAATTTTCATTTCTGATATATGTGATTGGTTTCATAATTGTTATAATACTACATTATATTGACATGATAAATAACTTAAAAATATTTTGTTTATTTCTGTACTTATAATTTTACATTCATTTATAACTAACATCTTTTTGATATTAGTAGATTCGTCAGTGTCTGTTAGGAGATGCGAACATTCGACATGTTAAGCAACTTACACGACACTAATGTGATAACTATTAATACGTTTTGGTACGTACGTTAGTTACGTATCTAGTTTTCCATTATTTTCCAAATTATAATGATACTGAACATAATCGAAAATAACTTATATATTTTCATTTCTTCGCTCTGGTGTCAAGGCAAAGAGCGGCGTTGAGTTTTGCCACTCATCACGTAGTGCCTCCAGAACTCAGCGAAAAGTGTTTAACGGAGTGTCTTAACACTAGGTTCCCTCTGTCTACCCTGCTGTATGAGGGATACAGCATGAAGCTGATTTGTTTTATTTGATTTACAATACTATAAATTCAGATTCATGACCTATATATAATAACAATGACTTTCCTCCGAGTCGAACTCACTGAGCTAGTAATCTGTGAGAATTTTTAATACCCTGACAGAAACAGCTGGCAAAAGCGAACGTGTTGGGCTGACAAATTATAATAGTTCTCCGAAGCAAAGATCAATCGCGCTACTAACTTCAGCCAGCTCCGTGCAACTATTGTGTATTTTTTAATAGAAAACTCGTTGCCTGATGAATTTTACTTTTGAACTCTGGATGTTCCAAGCACCTGCCAGTCGGCCGGTAACGTGGTATAAAATCGTATAAAATGGTAACCATGGCTTAAATGGGACATAAGAATCGAATGTTCGCAAGCTCATGTCGTCTTATACTTAGGATAAGCATTTCCATTTTTGAAATTCATCATTATAAATGTATTAATAGATGTGTAGTTTAAGTGTCGATGTAATTAAACAATTAGACTAATAATAAGAAATGTTTATTTGCGCTTTTTAGCGTCGGACTATAGAACTGACCATCAAATGATTATAAAATTTCATTTAAAAAAAATAAGATTGCAATCAGTTTATGAGTTATTCGTGAGTTATGTAAGGGTTTACTATATATTTCAAGGAGCGAGTACATTGTAGTGTGCGCTACATATGTTATGCTACGGGCAAGTTTTGACCATACACATCAAGTCAATCTCTTGCTCGATCTTGATCATATAATTATTTTTAAAATATATATTGATTAACTATTATTTGTTATAAAGATTTTGCAAATTTTCCTCTCGTTATTTCAAATGATCCATTTAAGAGGTGTTTGTTCAAAGAACAATTAAACATAAGAGCAAAAGAAAAGAAAAAATATATATTAAGTTGTAAATTATTTATTTTCATCAGTTCATCGTAAACTATTCCGGATGGAGAGGATTAGACTGACATTTACGTATAGGGCTAATTATGCTAAGCTGATGACAATATTGTAGTGCCTGTTCCTTAATAGTTCGACGATTGGGCAATGAAAATAAATTATTCATAACTTAGTTCTATGATAGGACTGGAATGGATACATCCGTTCAATAAATCAAAACTAACAATGGTTATTTACATACGAAATCACTTCAACTCTTTGAAGGAGCCCCGCTTATATGGATAAATTTGATCATTTAATTGTCATTAATCATCAAATTGAAAATCTAATCATAATTCGATAAATGATTACTTATTGTTGCCATTTATAATTCGAATGGCATTCTACATTATTTGTGGTCAGTTCCAAACTTAACGCAAACTCCGTTAGATTTATATAATACGAATTTTACTTTGTGACTAGATCTGCTTGAGTATTTTTTAATACAACATTGCAAGGTATAAGAAATCAGAACCTGTAAATCAATCGATGTTTTTTATTTATAAATATATATTTATAGCAAATAAAAAATTAACAATTAAACAACAATTATGAGTAATTGTTTCTAGGTCTGTATTCTTTATTTGCTTTGTATTTACCGTGTGTCGTAGTTGGTCTTGTGGAGTGGAAGAGTTGATAATATCTTATAATGTTCATGTTCAAAATCAAAATTACCTATCTACCTACATTAATTTATCAAATTTAAGCAACATAATGTAAACCAATTTTTAAAACAAGATCTATTTCTAGAAATAAAAGTTTCAGCGACATCGTTCCTAATTTCAATAAGAATTGTTTTTTTTAGTTAAAAAGAAACAGATATATAGATATTATAAATAACGCCTAAACCACCCAGACTATCTACGACTAATTCGTTAATTTCGTCAAAATTCAATATTTATCTTGGTAACTTCATAATATTCATTTATTGGAAAACAATCATGTGACTGTAAACATGACGGCTGTGGGCTGGTTTTCCACTGGGTGAAATTACTTCATATTTTTATTTGCGCGCTCTGGTAACAAGGCAAAGCTTATCACTTTATTATTCTCTCCGACCATGACCTATACTCAAGTTCTTATTTACTATAAGCTGTAACACGACAAAAATATATAGTTTAGCTATCAAAGACAGGCCCAAGTATCAAAAGGTATCTCAAACATCATCTTTTTAAAGATAGCTGTAAAAGATTTAATTTTTTTAATTATTTAGCCACTTTTGACAAGATCTTAAAATACACAAATAAGGACATTGCACATCACAAATATAGTGATGTCATAAATTAACGTCTAATTGTTGATAATTTCATGATTTTTGTTTAATCTCTATGAATTAAAAAACTATTTACCAATGTAAATTGACGAAGTTACCAATGTAAATTGACGATTTTTTTTTCTAAATTATTTATGTAAGAAAGGAATCACACTTACAGTATAATTGCAACTAAATACTCCAAGGCGCTGCTAGGTTATCGTATTATTTTTAAAAGTTCTTACGACGCGATTATTTATCAGATCTGATTAAGCAAGTGCAAGTTGGCACTTTGCTTCACAATTAGTAAAAAACAAGTGCAAATAATTTAGCGAATAATCCACCAAAACTTTAATTATAAGTCTGATTTAAAGAACTAACAATGATAACCTCGTTGCGCGTATTTTTGTTAAATATTAAGTTAGAGCCTTTCGAATACATAAATGTAAATAAATTTATTTTAACATGTATTTTTTTCTAAATGTAGGTGCAGATAAATGAATTACTAAAATTATTAAATTATCAGAAATACAAATTATAACATAACAACCATTTCACATTGAAATAAAAATTATAAATAAAAAAAAATAAAGACAGCTAACCTATTATTTTTTTTTTCAATTCGTAAACTGATGTCTTATAAGCACTTTACATTTACCTTAAAAACAATTAAAATAAAATACATACAAACTGGTGGTTTGTCCAAAAATCTGCTCCTACATTTGACAATAAACATAAAAAACATCACAATATGTTAGATGGTCATTACATTTTTAAGTTAAGAAATGATACAAAGTTGTTCTATGATTATTTAATATAATTATAATTTATATATTCTGTGTACATTTAATAAAAAAATTGTAAAAAAATATTATATTTAAGTTAATTAACTAAGGGCTGTTTTATACAACATTTAAAAAAATTAAAAACTTAACGTCATAATTACATTAATATGCCTACACTTCTTCATAATATTTATTTTATATCATATTTTTATCATCTTTGCAAGGACTACATATATGTTTAAATCGTAGTAAAAAAATTATAACACTTTCATGTGTGGTTCCTTTCATCTTATATATCCTTTTTTTCATTATGCTTAAAAAAATAAATGGAAAAAGAAAATTGGTTGTTTGATTTATTTTCTCCTACCATTTATTATTTAGAAATAGAAACTGTATTTCTGTACTGTAAAAAGGATAAAATGAAACAAAAATATTCAATTTAGTATAATTTATTAATCTTAAGCACTAAATGATAACAAATTAACTACACTAATATAAAATTTCAATGTCAATTAATGAAATTAAATTCCAACATACTTTGTATGTCTCCCGGTCGCTAAAACCTTATTGTTGTCTTTATTTCGTACTTCCACTTCTAAAAATGCTATTTTCTTACCAAGCTTTCTAGTAACGGCCTCTATTTCAACATTGTCACCTGGTTTTGCTGCATTCATGTAACTGAATAGAAATATAATATAAATATTTAAATTAAATAGTAAAAGTCAAAATAGTGGCGAATTAAATGTCTTAAGACTGTGTGAAGCTGAAAAATAAAAATTCTATTACCTTACACTAAGATCAATAGATACTCCTCTAGTATCAATATTTTCATGAGATGCGAGAGCGCAGGTTGAAATAGCATCTACTAAGTGTGCAATGAAACCACCATGTAAAGTTCCACGTTGATTCAGATGCTCCTCGCCCACTTGGAATTCTGTTACCATCTTTCCATTGCCTACACTTATGACTTTAACCTATACATTAAATAAGTATTTAAAATAGTTATATACATCGTTAATAGGATAATCTACACATACAATTAAATTGTAACTGATTGTTGTTTGTAAATAGAAGATAAATGAGAAAATCTATTATTGATATTTGTCAATACTAAAGAACCAAAAATAAACTGATTTTAAAATTTTTGATTGTTTGTCTGTACATTTATGCACACTAAACTCAGAAACAACTTAACAGCAAGTTTCTGTTAACAGTTACTAATTATTTATTTCAATCGGTTCATAAATAAAACAGTTATTACAATATAAGTATTTAGTTTTAAAAAATTACTACAAAAAAATAAATAATTGGCTGAAACTTTGATTTCCAATGCAGATATGTTCAAACTATTAAACTAATAATAGTGTAGTTCAAAAGGGCAAACCCGCGAACAGTATTCTTGTAATTAATAAGTAATCGTAAACAGCCACTTGTAATTAATAATAATAGAAATAAATTATAAAAGAAAAAAATAGAAAGCCAGCAAAATATTTAAATAACATATTAACGATTTAATTATATGTCATAACAAATTGCCTGTTATTAATAGCAAATTAGCATAAAAATGAAGTGCTTCTTTTCAATGTGATTATTTTTAATACATTTAAGAAAATTACGTAACCATTACGAAATAATTCTTTTACTATTATATTACGTAATAATCAAATAAAAACTATAGTATTTAGATAATACTTGGTAGTTTAATGTGAACTTATATATCTTTAAAATTATTAAACATAATTTACCTTCCGTAGGTTATGATCGAAACATTTTGTTGAAGCAATAGTTTTTGTGAACAATTCAGCTATTTTTGCCGCCTTAGAAGTCATTTTTTTGTGCTAATATACCTTAATATAATATCCTAATCCTAATCGAAATTAAATATAAAATACTTATGTTTACATTTAAATGTTGACATTTGACGTGTGTCAGATATCTTATTTGTCAAATGTCAAAGTTAATAGTGCGGAATGTTGATAATGCTATCACAATAAAAAAAACTATAAATTAAAAAATAATTCAGCGGATAATGGGGATTAGAGTGTCTTAATGGAAAAACCTTTTTAAAATTGTTTGAAAAGATATTTTCAATTTGATTTTATTTCTCTAGGAATATTGATATTTGCTCACTAAGCAAATACCAATATTCCTCATTTTGCTATTACTATTGCTTAGGCGTTCAAAAATATAATGATTTTGGACCTAATTAGTACAGTAGACGCGACAGCTTGTGGGTTTCATTCGTACTCGAGGAAATGAAATATAGAATATTTTCATTTCTTCGCTCTGGTGTGGGAATGCATTTAGTTATTCAACACGCAATGCCTTCAGAATTCGGTGAAAAATGGGAAACGGATTGGCATAACACTAGGTTGAAGGTTTCCGCTGCCTACTCTGTTATATGCGGGATACAGCGTGAAATAATAAAATGTTATAAAAATTAATTAATTAATAAATAAATCAAATAAACTTGTTTAAAATAGTTAATCAATAAATAAAAAATATTTTACCATTTATTATTTAATTATAAAAATTAAATTTAATAAATAAATATAACGTTCATTACGTACATTTAATAATCATATAATGAACAATTAAAAAATATAAGACCCAATAAAATGTGCTTTAGTCTAAAATTACCCAAAAAATATATTTATATAAAATTTCAACTACATATATTATGACTACCATAGTAGAAATTCATAACTCGAGTATTATTAAGTAAACTGCTCCCATTATTGCACTCTCATAACCGGTCAAAACAGGAAGTTTATATAATTCTTTTTTAAAGCGACCAACAAAAAGTTGCTCGGAATTAAATCAAGTGTATTTAATCACGAGTCAATTGAATCGTGATAGCAGATTGTAATACGACTCCCAAACGTATCTACTTTCACTCTTTGTTTTACGTATATTACATTTGCCGCTTTGGTGCAGCTGGAACATGTTCCTCTGAATAGTGAAGACGATAGTTGTGAGTTTATATTCGAAATATAAATAAAGAAATTGTATGATAAGATGAAATTTATCCCTTTTAGAAAAAAAAAACAACAGGCAATACAAGTTTAGTAAAAAAATAAAGATATTATATGGAATGAGAATACTCTTTCCATATCACTGCACTATTTAGCATTTTGTAATAAAGAAATTTTGTAATATATTTAAATACCTATCTATAATATATGCATATATTGTATTAGTATGAGTAATAGACTCAAGGACACAAGTTCGACTGTAGGTAAACGCTACAGATCGTGAATTCGATTCCCACTCGAGGAAATATTTAATATTTTTATATTATCGCAAAATGAGGCAAAGCTTGGTCCTGAGTTCCGACAAACAACACGCAATGCCTCCAGATTTCGGAAAGCGGTGTCTTAATGGAAAGCAAATGTCTTAATACTTGGTTCCCAGGTTCCCTTTGCCTATTCTGCTAGGTGCAGGATACAGCGTGAAAAAAATAATTAACATTATGCAGATGTTTAAGTGGGTGCCACTTTTTTATATATCTATAAACAATTTAATTGTTTCTTTATGACCGTTAATGGAATTAGTAACAAGTTAATATGGCTTTAAATCAGTTAAGGCTGAATTCATTATTAGTGCACAATTTTTTGAATTCCATATCTCAAAATATAAATAAAATTGATTTAGGTTCATTTAGTTGTCGTTCTATCCATTTATCAAGACCATTTTTTTCAAGATAATGTAGAGATATTAATCTGAAATTAATATTAAGTATCCGGGTCCACAGTAACTTTGAACATAAAATAGTTTAACTCAGAAACAAAGCTATTATATTGTTGAATTGAATTGACCTGAGATCTGTAGTATAAATGAAGGGTCCCACTGCCTACCCTGTTAGGTTTTTACCTAAAATTCGACAAAATTTTAGTGAAGTCGTGTGCAAGTGGAAGTTCAATAAGTTAATTACTCTAACCGGATATCGAGTTAGCTGTTAAACGACAGATTAATTTTACTGTGACGCGGTATTAGATAGTAGGAAGGCTTAACTTATACGTACATACGTACATACTAAAAACTTTGTTAGCGAGATTCGATTCTAGAGCATGACATTTACACTCGGTTAAATTTGTAAATGTTTTAATCGATTATTAGTAAATACCTTTCTTCGTATAATAATTATAATTGTTATTTTTTTTATTTTGTTTTATCAAAAGAACTAGACATATGGGAAATAGCATTATTCGTAATTAACTTACTGTGTGAATTATGAAATAAGTGACATAAAAATATCTTTCTTGCAATACCAGTTTTTATTACTTCAATTAATTTAAAATAATAAAAAAATATATATTTATTTAAAATGTACTATCACAGAGAATATAGCGAGACGTACATTAATTTTAACAAAAATGTTTACAAAATCTTTTAAAATTTCATAAAAAATTGGGAAAATTCGCTAGTATCTGCCCTTCTGTGTAACTCTTCATTGCGGATTCGATCAGTTAAGTTAACTCCGCATATTCTTCGATGAGATCGTATCTCCACGGCATTCACCTGCCTTTCATTCTTCTTCTGTAATACCCACGTTTCGCTGCCGTATAACAGAGTCGGTACCAAAACTGCATTGTGTAAGACCAAACGTGCTGCTGTGCTGACGTTTCACCGTCTCATCAACACAACTAAGGCTCAGTTAACTTTGTTACCGGCAGCAATAAGCCTATCCGCATCCATCTCGTATCTTGCATCTCTACTGAACATACTTCCCAAGTATACCACTTCATTCGCCTGTTCTAGTATCTTACCATTTAGACTAATATTGCATTCCGTCCTTTCTTCATCTCATTATAAAAATAATAATATTCTTTTGTAAAAAATTGTTTCAGTCATTTTATATAGCTCATATAGTATTTCCACTTTCTTGCCTATTTCCTGTTGGCAACATCCTGAATTATCGGAAATTGTCTAGACTTCTGTAATAGTAATTTTTAGAGGGAAATAGATTGTTAACGGGAAAGCTTTGACATAGATGCATAATATTTAGCTAAAAGTAGATGTATTTTTTTTTAAAATTATTTCTTTTCATTTTCGTTTTTTTACTTTAGTTCTAAGTTTATTATTTTTTTTATAGAAATAAGCGTTGACGTTAAGATCAATAAGCTCTCCACTTACCCATTTTAGACATTAAAGTTATGGAGCACAACACCGCGCTTTGCTTTATCAGTTTCAGGAATAAATAAAAATATAATAATCCCGAATATATCAAACTTACAACTATTGTATATACATGTATATATATTTAAACAGCGAGAAACCATTGTACCACTATGATGACAATAAAATTTTCTTTTTTCATAACCAATAGAATTTTCTTAGAGAACACAACGACAAACGTGTAAATGTCGGTTTTGTCTCTAAATGAATTTGTTGAAACGGACGTAACTCTCCCGCCTATTATATTGTTCAACGCGAGGTTATAATTAACAGGTATTAATGTATTCAGTTGCGGTGCAAGTTTTCGTTTTAAATAATTTTCCAGTTCCTAATAGCTATAACATTTTCCATTACACACGTGATTAGTACTTAGATACTTGTTTTTGATTGTTTTGTATTTATTTTTTTACTCTTTTTTTATAATCTGTACTAATTCTTTTGATAAAAAATTGGTAAATGTAGTGAATATGAAAACAAATTACTTTTATTCTCCATATAAATAATATTATAATATTTCTTTATAGGATTTTCTCTATATTTGGTATAAAAGTGAAATTATTATACGCGTAGCGTTGAGTTGAGCTCCTTAACGTGCAATATTCCGAAAATAGAGCGCACTAAGTCCCCTGTGTCTACTATGTATTATAATCGATATATATCATCATCATATCAGCCTTTCGACGCACGCATTGTTGTACATAGGCCTCCCCCCAGGATCTCTAGACCAGATCATCGGTCCACCTGGTGGAGGCCCTGTCAATGGAGCATCATCCGGTTCTCTGCCGCTACTTGAAAACCTTCACGGTAACGGTCATAGGTTCTGCTCGTTAACTGTAGGACTGCTACTTCAGTACAGAAATTCTTCGAGCAGCATCGGCAGCAGTTGTTCTCCTACGGATGGCCTCATTTCTGAAACTATTGGGACCTAGGGAATTGAATCCGCTGTCGATCTGCATACTTACAAATTCAGGATCCATTCTGCTGTTTGTTTATGTGTATGTTGACTATATAATTATTTAAAACTACTCTCTCTCTCTCTCTCTCTCAATACTACTCTTTATTATTTACTTCTACATATTGTTTTTTCATTTTAATTTTTAGGCAGTCGGTTTCTTTTTGTAATAATTATGTTTTATTTAAAAAAATTAACTAACTTTAACAAAGCGAAACGGATTAAGGCATTGAATTATCATACGTTTTAAATATTTTTATTAATAGTTACATAACACAATATCGTGTTCGTGTGGAAACCATATTGGCTCCACTTACTTATGCCTAATTGTAATTTATACGTGATGGTGACCGACATTCATTTTATGTGTAATAATATTTGTTTATTTAATATTTTATGATTTTGTAAAGTTCACAAAACATTATAAGTGCACAAAAATGTTGCATATTTTTATTACGTTTTTTATTTAGTCAACTTAAATATATAAAAAAATGTATGAAGCTGAATCTGACCCGCTTGTTATATTTATATCAACACATGAAACTTGACAGTTACTTATATGTAGTTTCCGTGACAAAATAATTTTTTTTTTCATTTCTTAGCTCTAGCATAGGGGTAGGCGGACAGTGGGGAACGGAGTGTCTTAACACTAGGTTCCCTTCTGTGCCTTCCCTGCTGTGTGCGGGATACAGCATGCAGCCGATTTAATTTAATTTTAATTCATTAATAGAACCCCAACACGAGTGTAAGTGCTTAAGCTAAAAGGAGAAATAGAAGTAAGTCAAAATAGCGTGGTACGATTTTCTTACATTGATCTATAATGATGATGGTGATACCATATTATTGTATTGTCAAACTACTCAAAATGATATAAACAAACAACAAGTAGGTCAGATTCAGCTTCTGACGTTATATTATACATATAGTTAAGGCGACATAATAAAAAGCGTGTTAAAAATTCAACTTCACATGGTATCCCGCATTTAAAAACTTAGCTTTACACTGTATCCCGCATATAGCAGGGTAGGCAGAGAGAACCTAGTCTAAAGACACTTCGTTACACATTTTGCGTCGAATTCTGGAGGCATTGCGTGTTGAGTGGCGAAACTCAACGCCGCGACTTCGCCACACTTTGCCCCTGCGCCACGACTGGCCTCCTAATAATAAAGCTCAAAAGAACCAATTGAAGAACACCTATAGATTTTTATAGAGCTATTTTATATGTAACAGTATCTTTCTACCGGTGGCGTCAGTAAGTACTTTAAGAACAGAAGCCTAAATATAAAAAAAAATGCATATTACGAGTAGAAAGTAATTTAGTAATAAGTAATGGAGGATCGTCCGCCAGCATGAAACATTTTGGTGTAATTAACAAATGCGAAATTATTTAAATTGTATGCCGCTAAATTGTATTCTCGTCGGTGAAATTAAAAATTGTATAATTTTATGTTCGTACGGCATTAATCGTGCGTACTTGAAAAGTACTTAAAGTGTATATTAATTAAAGCTTTTTGGTAACCAATATACGAGATAATATAGTTAATTTAACACCTGGTTAATATGACATATTGTATTTTTTTTTTATTTGGCTTTTAGCATTTCTTCGTCTTGTCGCGTCTCGTCTTCTATTTCGTCTTTGCATATAGGGGTCATGCAAGTATTACGTAAGCAGTTTTTTTGCAATTATTGACCCCCAAGACCACCTCCCCCCTCTCCTATGTCATCAAAAATAAGCAATCCTCTTAAAAATATTTCATTGAACACATCAAAAATAAGCAAACTGATAAGCCTCCCGCCCCTCTACAGTGCTTACGTAATACTTGAACGGCCCCATAGCAGGGTAGGTAAAGGGATCCTGGGAACCTGGTGTGAAGCGATCCGTTCTTCACTTTCCGGTGAATTCTTGAGGCATTGCGTGTTAAGTGACGAAACTCAAGACCTCGCTTTGCCTCGTTTCCAAAGCGAGGAAATGAAATATTTACTTAAATTTATATTTTAATTTTTTCGATTTTATGTCGCGACAAAGCGCGGCGTTGAGTTTCGCCACTCAACACGCAATGCTTCCAGAGTTCGCCAGAAAATGAGGAACGGAGTGTTTTAACACTAAGTTCCATCTGCCTACGCTGCTGCGTGCGGGATACAGCGTGAATATTATTTGTTATATTAAATATTACATTCTAGCTTTGATTATAACAAATTACTAAACTTGTCGTATGCTTCTCAGTAATCATTAGTTACTAAGAATAAAGAATATCTGGTGGTGGTGGTCTTATTGGACCTGGGATTAGGATTAGAATATGAACATGCAATGGTCTTCCATACGGTGCTTGAAGAAATTGAGCGTGATCCGATCTATAGTAGTAATTGCACGGCGCGCTGTAAAATTGAAATAGAAATTGAAAACCGTAATGTACTTTTTGTCGCTTCCCCAATAATCCATATTTATTAAAATTTCATTATAAATTTTATTATATAAATGATCTGCTCATTATAATTATTTTTTTAACCTTGCACATAGCACGGTAGCAGAAGGAACCTGGGAAAGTAGTGTTAAGAATCAGTTCTCCTCTTTCCATCGAATTTTCCGAACTCGAAAACGATCCCTCGAGTTAGATTTAAGCCCACAACCCTAGCGTTTACAATTGCAAGCTTGGTGCCAGCATTACGACGGCCTCTATTGTATAGTAGTCTAATCCAGTACACCTACACCTAATTGGTGTATACATAACTGTATAGTTAACTTTATCCCCTTTAATGCACAAAAAATATATGAAAATAAAAAACTTTTTTTCACTTTCAATTTTCTATTTCACATAATACCTGTATAAACAAAATGAGCTTTCATGTTACATATGCTGGTATATAAAGGAAGGTCAATCCAATTGTATAGACCAAGTCATTTTAGAATGCCTCGAGCGAGTGTAGCTTTAACTAAAACTCAAAGCGCGTGCCGTGCTCTCTACAAGCTAGGAAAATGGAATATGAACTATGTGTTAGTATTTAACGCCTTCGTAGTTCTATTGTGTCGTGAGAATGATTTGACGTAGGTATGTTACGAATTTTTTTTTATTGCTCTACGCTATTTCCTGCTCGTGGTAGGTTAGGTAGAGGGAACCTAGTGTTAAGACACTCCGTTGTCATTAAGATTATTCCGTTTTCTCACTTTCTGTCGAATTCTGGAGGCACTGCGTGTATCGAATTAAGGTTTTGAGAACGGAGTATCGTATGCCCGTATCTACGAATGAACACGGAATCATGGAATCGCTTTCAAGATCAATTTCAAATTTGAGAGTTTTGAGTGGCTCAACTCGCGCTTTGTTAAACCAGAGTGGAGGAATAAATAAAATTTATTGCAAATTGAACCCACAATTGCAGCACCAGCCAGATGGTCACTGACACGCGATGGTTTATGTATGCGCGTAACATTTTTTGTAAGAAATTATTGCAAATAAAGTTATGAAAACAAAAAAAAGAAAATGAAATACTTAAATAAAAAGGGAGAGATAGAAAATAATAAATAAATAAAATCAAGTATTTGCATCTTAAAATAAAGGTTAAACGGACAATTTCATAGTACGTTTATTCCAATTAACCTTTCCACTCGTACGGGCTGTTTGGATTCACGTAAAAGCTAAGTTCAATTTCAAATGAACGAGTCAGTCTAAGCGATAGCTTAAATCTCTATTCGAGTGTTTCGATTGATATTGATGATATAAAGTGAATACACAGGATTTCAATTAACACTAATCTTCACAATTTTTGCGAGGTTTGGTTTTTATTTAGAAATTAAGGCAGAGAAAATCTAGTGTCAAGACATACCTTTTTCGACCAAATTTGAGATATGACGTGTTTGTTTGCGGACTCAACGTTTCTTTAACTTTATTCTGCTAAATGTCGAACTCACAGCATTTATTGAGATGTGTAAACAGAGATTATCTTTTGAGACATTATGATGTCTTCAGATTGAAAAATCTTGATATGAATGGTCTATCTATAAGGATTTCTAAACTCTGCGTAATTGAACACTGCTACGAAGTATAATAATTAATCCAATCTTATCAAAATTGTCCCTCAATATATAAACTCAATTATAACTAGTGAAAGTACATAATTCTTCTATTTCTTTATAAATAATTTATTACAAATTTCAAATTTTATATGAAATAAGCTACATAATTTTTACACGCAATTAACTCAGGCCACGTTGTTTGTTTATAACCTAAACAAATTTTTGCTCCACGCACATCATTCTGTCTATTCCTTCTCATATAGTTTAATACGTACTATAAAGTGACCTTAGAAATTATCTAGTTCAGCTTAGTTTACAAGACTTACGATGTTTAACGCCGGCGGTATAACGATAAGACACCTCGTTTCAAACAAACACGGCTTTATCCTTGTATATTCTACACCCCTAAAGGCATCTACCCTATTTTACAGTAATTAATTAATTCTAAGCATTTTGATGTAATGGAAATTTACTAAGAAAAGTAGTTCTGAAGAAAATTCTTTTCATTTTTTGTGCTCACTGCTTATCATTATTCTTATTACATTATATTCTTATTAAGTACTAAGACCGTCGAGCGTTTAAAGTGACACGCTTTTGCCACTGCGCCACGACGGCCTTATTAAGTAATTAAAAAATGTGTTGTATTTAAAGAAAAAGAGGCCGGTTGTGGAGCAGAGGCACAAAATGTGACTGTAAAATCGACTGGTTGTGGGTTTGATCTCTGCTCGAGGAAGTGAAATATTTATTTACATTTATATTTTAAATTCTTTGTTCTGGTGTCGAGGCAAAGCGCGGCGTTGAGTTCTGCCACTCAGCACGCAATGCCTCCAGATTTCGGCGGAAAGTAGGGAACGGAGTATCTTAACACTAGGTTCCCTCTGTCTACCCTGCTGTGTGCGTGATACAGCGTGAAGCTGATTTATTTAATTTTATTTTATTTAAAGAAAAATATCTAACTTTACAGTATTCAGGTTAACAGCAAGTACGCGTGCACAGCAAGCAAAGTTTCTCCAGCGTCCGATTTCGTTCCTAAATATTGATATTTCGATGTTTTTTATTATTATATAATCTTGAGTTTTTTTGTATCATCATATAAATTGAAAGCTAAATATTCGACTAATTCAGTAAAAGTAGTTTAAAATAATGTTATAGCAATTAGCGAATTTGACATCTTTAAATTGATATAACTTTTTTATTTATGAATCGATTGTAATAAATCAACAATAAGCCTATATGTTATGGGAAGCTTGCCATAATCAAATAGGTACTTAAAAATGCATTTAAATCGGTTAAAATTTTTTTTATATTAGCGTCAACAAACGTAAAGACCAACAGACGAACAGACAATTTTTTTAAATAATTGTTTTGGGTATAATTAAACAATAACATTTTTTTATATTCCTTCCATGTACAGACGCCGACCCTTTACAATTTTATTATTTTTTTTTAGATAATATTTTTTAAAATGCGATAATAACGTGTGTTTCATTCATAAAGTTTCATCAACAAAGAATATACAGCGTGAGCTCAAAAACATCTTAAATATCAGAGAATAAATTAAAATAGATTTAGTTCAAATTACATTATCATTTGTGTAAAAAATATGCCAAATAATATTTTTTGTTCTTTTAGCTTCATGTGCCACCTAGTGGCGAGATATTCGTTTCCTAATAAGATACTTCCGTCCACCACTTCCCACCGAATTCTCGAGGCATTGCCTATTGAGTAGCGGAACTCAACGCCGCGCTTCTCGCCTCGTTACCAGAGGAGTGAGGATATGAAAATAAATTAAATTACGTTCGTTTATTTACAACCGCACGCTAGTGCCACTGCGTCACAACGGCGTCAATTCCCTCAGTCCCTAGTTTAATTTAATCAAATTATCGTTTATTTATAAAATATACGAAACAATAATATAAATAATTGTTGAACATTTTTTTAAAGTGTTATTCCACACTTAGGGATCGGTCGGTTTCCAGGAGACGAGGGTTCGAGTCCCGCTACGTTCAATTTTTTGTACGTTTTTTTCTAAATAAGTAATATAAATAATAATATATTTACAGCATGTTTATTATGAATAAATACGTTATAAAATAACGCGTGGACATTGATTGAGCGTATCGTGTCGTATATAAAGTGAGGTAATTAAGACGTATTACGTATATTATTCATTAAAATTGACAAAATACATATATAACTACAGTTCAATAGTCATATTATGCTATTTCTTTATAATGGTTACGTTTATATTCTAAAATAGATTTAATAATGTGTAGGTAGGCAATATTATATATTGATTTATTTATTCATTCATTTATTCGTTCGTTTGTTTTTTCGATAAATTATTTATTCTTTAATTCACTGATAAAAAAATCTGCTTCACTCTCATACAGCAGGGTAGGCAGAAGGAACATAGTGTTAAGACACTCGGTTCCTCACTTTCCTAACTCTGGAGGCATTGCGTGCTGAGTGGTGGAACTCAACACCGCGTTTTGCCTCAACACCAGAGCCAAGAAATGGAAATATAAATTTAAATAAATATTTCAGTATATCCAGTCGCGCTTACAGTATACTTTGTGTCTCTGCGCCACGACTGGCCTTAATTCACATATTTATTTAAAAACTAATATACCCACTAACTAAGATTATAGACAGATCTATAACAAATACAAATGCAAAAGAAATTTCTCACCCAGTTAGAAATTCAAGCATCGCGATGCATCAGCGTCTGATTTGTAAAGAGTAAAAGTTGCCACTCGACTTTTGTGGGCTATGCCTATGACTGGCGTTTTGATAGAGTAAATAACAAGTGGATTTTGGATATATCGAAATGTTAGTGTATCTATTTGAGTATTGCCATTTTAAAATATATGAAATAATGTGGATGTTAATACTGAATATAAATATTAATCAATAAATCAGCGCTGTATCCCGCACACAGCAGGGTAGGCAGAGGGAAACTAGTGTTAAGTAACTCCGTTCCTCACTTTCTGCCAAATTCTGGAGACATTGCGTTTTGAGTGGCAGAACTCAACGCCGCGCTTTGCCTCGAAACCAGAGCAAAGAAATG
>DWAO01000494.1:0-25197 GCA_018230605.1 Heliconius congener
CCTCTGCCTACCCTGCTGTGTGCAGGATACAGCGTGAAGCTGATTTATTTTATTTCATCAAATTATTTAAAAAAACCCTACGCGTTACACACAATGCAAGTACATTTATATAAAATAAGCACTTAAAACTTATCTAAGAAACTTTATCAATTGCAAATCGCGTCAAAATTACCGTAAATAAGCGTACAGGCTCAGTTAAATGAAAACAATGACGTTCGCAGCGATAACACATTGTATATAATAAAAGTAGGAAATAAGAAATCAACGCAATAGACAAAATATTATCAACATTCGCAAATAAAATTGAAAATATGTAAATATGTATATAAGAAAATGGAATAAATTTTGTAAGAATAGAAATAGAGTTAGTAAAGCAGCTTCATGCATTTTCCCGCTATCGTGACAAGCAAAGGACCTAGTGATAAGAGGCTGAGGAACCTCGGAGGAGGAGGAAAAGATTCCCACTTATAATTACAGACCAAATTTTATTACGTTGCGTGTTGAGTGGTGCAACTGCCTGTGCCTAAACTGCTGCGTGCGGGATACAGCTTGAAGCTGGTTTAATTTGATTTTTTAAATTCTTTGAGTGGATATCGAATTACAATCATAAATGCTTTACAGTTAGACATTCTTCCACTGTGCCACGACTGTCTCAGGCTAGTTCGTAGTCTGTTCAGTTATGAAATCGAAATGACTAAGAAAGCTAAAGCTATTTTAATAATTTATAAAAAAAAATACACTTATATTATCTAGCTTTTAGTATCGAAGATTACTAATACAAGATATGATGTTAGTTTTTATATTCAAGAAGCATTGTATTTAAACTGACGAAATGTAGAAAACGGGGTCAAAAGTTAGTCAAATGGTTCTTCTGTTTAGACATTAGAATATAAAAGAAAGTAAAGTCAAACAATACATTTTTCATCTGGAATGTTCGAAATCCACAAAAAAAAAAAAAATTACCGCACGTAAAATTTATATGTACCTATACTCACCACATTTTTCGAATTTCCATTTAATCCATCCTTTTGTTTTAGAGGTATTTCTATTTTAGAATTTATATAATCAAAGACGCCTTTGAAATTTGTTTTGTTCGAGTTCATTTCGTGGAGTATGTCAGGTGGAACTATCGTCAAATATGTCGAGGTACTATTGATTAGAACGGATTTTCTGTTTGGAAGTGATTTTCGAAGCTCACAAGTCACTGAACCAGCCATTCCTGGGTCAACTTGTTTAATTATCAAAAAGAAATCTCCGCCACTTTGCAACACCTGCGATATAAAAGTTTTATACTTATATGAAGTTTGCAATTTGCAATATGTTACACTATTGTAATTTTTTTTATTACTGTAACTGGTTATCTAGGGCAAACAGAGACAATAACTAGACAATATGCAGTATTGTCTAACTGAGGCAGAAAAATAAAATATTCTATATGTTCCTATTCTGAGCGAGAATCAAATTCCCAATAATAACATACACTTTAATTCCTACATCTGAAAGTCGCTTATTTATTTTAACTACTTACATGAAATCTATGATTAGTGCGTTCTACTCTAAAGTGACCTATATACCACACGACGTAGTAAAACCTGGGGTCGACCATCGCAAAACTACAACTTAGAGATATTGTAGTTCCAAAACACGTGACTATAGGCTCTATTGGTTTCAATAGTTTTGTTGAACTTCGTTCTCTTGGACACGCTGTAACAAAGGTAAAAGTATTAAATTTAATTTTAACTTAATGTAACATTGTAAATTTGGGACGGCGTTCGACGGTATACGCGCTGGATGTCGTTCCGTACGTATATTTGTGGGAATGAACTATTTCCAGGAATATTTTATATTATAATTTCTTCGCTCTGGTCTATGTATGCAAAGCGCAGCGGTGAGTTCTGCTCATCAACAACGCTAAAACGCAATGTCTCAGGAATTCAGCGCAAAGTGAGGAATGGACGTATCTTAATGGGATACGGAGGGTCTTAACAGCATGAACCTAAATAAAAATATTTCCATTTTCATAATCTGGTGACACAGAGTGCGGCGTTTAGTCCCGCCACGCAACTTAGTCTGGAACCCGGGTGGAAAGTAGGACAAAAAGTATCACACTAAGTTCTCCCTGTATATTCTCATACGATAAATAAAAGCATAAAAATCAATATGTAAAAAATTTTATGTATACCGTTTACAGTTATGAAGCAACTTGACGAATCCACTTGACCCGTAATTTCATCTCGCATACTTAACGAATACTCGCCGCTGTCATTTAAACTGGTGTTTTTAATTCTTAAACACATGTAACTGTTGTTATAATATTCTGTCACCATATTTTGCATTTCTTCAATACTTTTCTTGTTTTTCAACCATTCTATACAAGTATTTACATCGTAAGACACTTTACATAGTAATCTTGTCTCTTCTTGGTCGTTTACTTCTAGCTCGTCCACTAAAGCTTCTTCTATACAGGGTACTAGTTCACTATTGTTTAGGGCACTGAGGTCTGTATTCAATACAACTATATTTGCGAAGCTTGACGCAATACCATATTCTGATTTAGATACTACATGATAAATACCGGAGTCGGTCTCTTTGGCGCACAAAATTGATAGAGTGGTCGTTCTTTTGTCACTTAAAACTATTGTTCGGTCATTTGGTATCAATGGATAATTACTTTTGTACCATAAATAATCACTTAAACACTCCGCACTGAATTCAGCTTCCAATTCTATAGTGTCTCCTACTAAAATTTTCGCATTTCTCAGATGTTTTTCGACAAAAATATATTTTGGAGAAGGATTCATATAAATAGTTTCGTTATAAATATTATTACATCTATCACTTGTAGGTCGTACATATAAATTTGCTTTGGAAAACGTTTCGGTCGTTTTGTTTTTTAGTAAAATAACGTATACGCCGTGGTCCTGCGCGTCGACTGATGGTATTTCCAGTCGATACCACTGTTCATTGTTGATTGTTTTCACGTGGTTCGAGCACTCTATATTTTTGCCATCCTTGTACCATTTGAAGTCTGTACATTTACTGGAGCACTGGCTTATTCTACATTCAAATATAACACATGTAGATTCATCTGCCACTACATCTTGTAGAGGCTCTTCGATCTCTATACGTCTTTCCAGTATTATATTTTCGTTCGCCATTAAATTATTTAATTCGAAACTATTCCAATACAAAAAAATATATATATTATTCTAAGAAATTCTTTTCAACCAGTCTCTCAAGTTTAGTCAGTCTTCTGAAAACAAACAAAAAATATCACAAAATTACTTAACTCAATATTTATTTATTTTTATAAGAGAAACAAACAGAATATACAGTTGAGACACATATAACATATAGAAATTTTATATAAGAATACCTAAACAATCCAATTAAGTCTCCACGTCTCCACAAGTTACATAAAATTATAATAAAACAAAAAAAAAATATATAAAATGAATTATAAAGACTAAGAGAAAAAATAAAAAATAAAACATTCAAATTTTATAAATTACAAACACATAAAAAATTATCATTAATAAAAACCAATTTCTGGTTAGCAACCATCGTTCATTTCTGTTTATCTAGCTCTCCGCTCTAATAGTAGATAAGTATAAAAATGTTTGTGTAATGTAAATTGCCGTGTAAGAGTTAGCCGCGCGCGGCACTTGTATGAGTCACGCGTACAATAAGGTCAGGCAAGGCACCGGGCAACTCCAAAAACACGCAATACACGAACATGACCTTCTGAACACACCCTGCCATAATAAACATATAGATGGAGATAGCTAAATATAATTTAAAGAACCCGGGAATGTCGCAACACATTTTATTTTATAAAAACTATTTTAATTTTTAATTGGTCAGCTATTTGAGAGCGTACTGCATTTATATTGACACATGTGTATGTACGGTTTTTATTTGGGATCATCGCAAATATTGATTTTAACAAAATCTGTTTAAATAAAATTAATTTTGTGTATTATTTTATTGAATAGTATTTTAATATGTTATTCGCGTCATTAAAATCTACAAAAGAAATGAAATTATATGCTTATAACTAAATTTGTAACGATCATTAAGAAATTTGACGTGGCGCGATAACATTGTATAGCTTATTTAGTTTGTTACCGGAGAAATTCAAGAGGTGCCAGCTCTAATCCTTCTATGTTCAAGTACTTATATGAAATAGTAATAGGAAACTAGTCTGATTAAACGCTCTATATTTGTATTAAAGAATTAAAAAAACAATTAATCAATACAGAATATTCTTCTTTCTATATTTTCATCAAAATGTTCCACATAACATCAAACAAGAATATATCATTAAATATATCAGCACCAATAATTTTCTTATCGATACTTTTCTGTACACGCCTAACTCAATAAAACCTCTATTGTATTTTCTATACACGCATTTGCAGATTTAATGGATAAGTGATAAAAAATATATTAAAAATGCAATCTTAGATACGTACTCTCTATGCATATCAGCCGTAAATGGTCAAGCATTGATATGACAAGTAGGGCAAGACAAGTTTAGCATATCCGAACGACTGCAGCAGTATTTTTATTCACTTTTCACCTAATGAGGAATGAATCTTGGTTGCTGTTCAATAGTAAGTACAATTTAGAATATAATTTGCAATTTAAAATAGTCTTTAGACGACAGGTCGGCCTAGATAATGAAAATACTCATACTCTTAATATGTCTTGAGTTGTTCTTAAATATTAATATACATTGTTTTAATTATTAAAGTGAAATATTAAATTTAAATTATTAAGTATCGATACGTTATTTTTACTTATAATGTAGCCCAATATTAAACTATATCAAATTTAATATATAGGTTAGATACATTTTTGTGGTTCCGTAACTTAACAGAAGAAAACGGAAACCTTATAGGACCTTGTTATCCTTCTGTCTGTAGGTAATTCTGTCTGTCCATCTGTCTATCGGCCATTCAACACACAATGTATTAACATCGAACGAAAAGGACCTTGTGTCTTGGGGCGAGGTCCTCTCTGGTGGCCAGTCGCAGAAGCGCAGAAGCGCAAAGTGTGTCTGTAAAATCGACTGGTTGTGAATCCAATCCCCACTCGAGGAAGTGAAATATTTATTTATATTTTCATTTCTTCGCCCTGGTGTCGAGGCAAAGCGCGGCGTTGAATTCAGCCACTCAACACGCAATGCCTCTAGAACTCGGCGGAAACTCGGAAACGGAGTGTCTTAACTCTAGGTTTCCTCTCATACTCTGCTGTGGCGGCATACAGCGTGAAGCTGATTTTATTTTTTTATTATATTTAGTATAAATAATAATAATTATAATAAAATACTATTAAAAGCTATTTACATTATTGTTTGAACTTAAAATATTACGTACGTTAACGTACAAACAAAGAAGTGATCTATTGAGTTTCGTTATTTTTCATATAATCGGGCTGTACCTAAGTTGTTTTTTTTTTACAATTTTTTTTTAATTGAAATGTTTTAATAGGTAGTGAATTTAGGGTATGTAATGAGCAAAAAGCTCAAGTCAGTTTTTTTACAGATTGAAACCAGTCGTGGCACAGGAGCACAAAAGGTGACTGTAAAAGAGAGGTTGTTCGATTCCTATTCGAAAGAAAGAAATTTATATCTATACTTATAAAAAAATCATAACGGATCAGTGTCTGTACTTGGAAGATATACGAGAAAAAGTGTTATTGGGGAGCTTTATTAAAGTAATGGACCCAAAACAATGATTTTTAAAATTTTTGTCTGTTTATCTGTTTGTCTGTGCCTTTATTATCTCAGAATTGGCTTTTGGTAAAATCGCTTTTGGTAAAGTCACTATTGATAAACCTCTAGTGTACCTCCCTTAGACGTACAGCTATGAAATCTAGGACAAAGTAAGATGTTACAAGACAAATAAAGAAAAATATCCTAAAAAGAAAAAGAAATATTAGTTATTAAGCTCATTTCATACTAAATAAGTGTAAATGCCTGCAAATTTAAGAATGTCAACTTTATTCGCCGTATCATTAAAATCTATAAGGCATTTCTCAATCACAATCTTGAAATTGGTACAGAACTCTCGTTGGGCGAGTCCGAATCGCACTTGGTCGGATTTTTCAAGCGGGCGTAGCCGCACAGGCGTTTGACTGTAAGGCGACGACCGTGGGTTCGATTCCCACTCGGGAAGTGAAATATTATTTATTAATATTTTAATTTCTTCGCTCTAGTACCAAGGCAAAAAGCGCGACATTGAGTTCGCCATTCCACACGCAATGCCTCGAAAATTTGATGGAAAGTGGGAAATCGAGTATCTTAACACTAGATTCCCTTATATTATGCGGGATACTACGTGAGGTTGACAAAAAAAAACAATCAATCGTTAAGTCTAACATAAGCAAATTCTTTTTATATTATTTTTTTCAAACACATAAAAATAAAAAAAAATATTCAAAAGAATATATTTCTACATTATAAACATTGAATTTCTGTCAACATTTTATATTTAATTATATTATATAAGTATTCAACAATGACCTAACCCAAGCTATTAAAGCGACTCAAATGAGGCTGAAGGCCCGTTAACGAGACGCTATTTTAATGTTTTGCCACCGGTGTTAAAAAGGTTGACGGTTTAATCACACCAATTATCTCACTTTAAAACACGTGTGCATTAAATTATATTTTTTATGGAGATTACTATACGTAAAATAAATGATATTTTAGATGTAATATATTTTTTTAAGCAACCTGTTAAGACAAACATTTTTTTTAAATATATATAATTTTTTTAAGTCGTATTGACATTGTTATCTGATTTTAAAATAAACAGATTTAGTAGGTTGATAGTTAGGAAACAAAAAACTGATCAAGTCCGAGAATCTATATGCAATTGAGAAAATTTGGCAAAAAGTGACAAATTGCAGAAGAAATAAAGACGGACAACAAAGTTATCCTATGAGACTTCCGATTTTCCGTTTTCCGTGGTACGGAACCAAAAAATCTAATGCCATCGTGGTGAAGTGGGTCAACCAGCATCAAGCGATAGATTGTTGTAAATACCATGCCCACTCGAGGGAATAAAATTTCAACGCTCTGTCAACACAAAACTCGACGTCCAATTCCACTGCTCACCACCCAACCACAAAAATGGGAGGAAACGAAATGTATTGATACTCGAAACGAAATTATTTGATTCTCTTTACCTATGCTGCTATATGCGGGATACAATTAAAAATAAATAGGGATCGAACCCACGATCCTTAGTTAAGAAGTCACATTTACAACTAGGAATATTTTTATTTACCTCTAGCTTTGTATGAAAATATTTAGGAAGTATATTATGTGCATTTGACATAATTTTTTTGTCAAAATATAAAAACCTGTTCTGAAATAACATTAATTAAAAAGCCGTGTCATATTTTATATGATTATTTTGGTTTATAAACGCAAGTAAGAGCCGGAAGCGATTAATTAAAATAGCTACAGGTTTTAATTTCTATTAATATAAATAACACATACTAATATAACCCGTGCGAGGCCGTCGTGGCACAAGGGTATGACTATATACGCGACGGTTGTGGGTTCACTTGAAGGAATGATGTAAGGCACGGTGTTGAGTTTCTCAACTCAACACGCAATGCGTTTTCCGGCGGAGAGTGGGAACGAAGTGTCGTAACACTGGGTTCCCCCTGCCTGCTGAGTTATAAGCAATATATGAATAATAGTTATGAATTACAAGAGAATTGTAGTTTGCTATTTATATTTAACCTTTTTTTATATTTTTCTTTTCACTCTTTATACACATATAATATCTATATCTATCTCTCGTCGTCGCAAACTTTCTTCACTTCGACCATCATAAAAGTGGAAAATAACTGAACTTATAAGGAAAGCAGCACTCAACGACGATTGTACTCACACGATTATATCACACCACTGCAAGCGGCGAAATCATCTTAAATACTGCTTACTATGTGAACAAAAATATTTTAAAAAAAGCTTGAAGTTTTTTTTTACTTTAACGAAATATCATCCCGGATGGGGATGAAATCCACAACTATCGTATTTATACCAGTCGGATGCTGTGATTTTTTTTCCAACAAAACAAACAACAGACAAACTTGTGCCGTAATAAAATAAAAGCCCTCGTGGCGCAATTGGCATATACCCTATTGACACTGTGTTTGAAGATGCGAGATGTAAAGCGAGTGAAATTAAAAAAAAAATGCTTCTCGTTGGATCCCGCACACAACAAAGTAGACATTGGGAACGTAGTGTTAAGAAACATCGTTCTCTTACCTTGGTGCCAGAGGGAAGAAATGAAAATATCACGAAATAATAATTCATACTCTCGAGTGGGAATCGAATCCACAACCATCGCGTTACAGTCACACCGTTGTCCTGGGCGCCTAGGCCAAAATGTGACGTGACCTGAAGTGAAGAATTGGCAATACTACTTAAATGACGTTAGAAAATTGTAGGTCTAGAACACCTGATGGGAAACTCCAGGGCCTCAAACGAAACTGGGAAAGCAGCTCTCTATAACATATTTATACCTAGATCTAAATATTAAAAAAAAAATGCATATGTATTTTACTTCCCATGTATCGTTGTTTTTTTTCGCAAGGGTCGTGAAGTCCACGTAAAATAAATTGCGGGCACCAACTAGTATAGGAATAATGCTCTAAAGTAATTAGTCAATTATTTGAAACGAAACTAAAGTTACTAGTTGAGACCATCGTGGCGCAGGGGCACCAACTGTAACGCAACGGCTGTGAGTTCGATTCTCACTTAGGGGAATGAATTAATATTTATTAATATTTTCATTTATCGCTATGGTACCGAGTCAAAAGCGCTGCTTTGGGCTCCGCTACTCAACACGCAGTGCCACAAAAGTTCAGCGGAATGTGGGAAACGGACTGTCTTTAAACTATGTTCCCACTGGCTACCGTGCTATATGCGGGATACAGTGTGAATATAAACTAAAGTTAATCAAATTATATTGTCAAACAAAATTGTATATAAAAACGCAAATTTAGCTTACACAACGAAATTTGTAAATGCCTGTAAGTAACATTGACAGCAGTATCACAACAGAAATCGAAACAGAATATAACCGTGTTAAATCGTCTGAAACACAAGTAATAATAATATAATTGATTATATTTATATGAGACACAAGGACTGACCGCAGTGGGTAGTCTTATTGTAAACGAATACCCGGGCCATGGCCTTACATAATGTTTACATTTATGCTCAAGTTAAATATATTTACGCGTTTCCTAATGGCTTTACTCGGTTAAGTTACGTACTTTTGTAATAGCGTTTTGTTTACGTTTTGAATGGATCTGATTGTGATTTTTTTTTTGAAATTTTCTATTTTTTGAAATATTGTTCTGTGCGATCGAACGCAGTGGTAACAGATCGGTTGCACGCTGTATCCCGTACACAGTAGGGTAGGCAGGGGCAACATAGTGCTTAGACACTCCGTTTCCCACGGTCCTCGTACGTCTGTAATGAGTACAAAATGAGTTCGTGGACTATTTATTTATATATATGTTGAGATATATATCACTTTTTCAATTTTAGAATATCAAAAAAATATCAATTCAATTGATAATCTGGAAGCGGAGATAAATGAGAAAAATAGTTTTAGATCATTAATCGATCCCAATAATTAATTACAGTACTACGAAAATAAAATATTTATTGTCTCAGTATTTTAACGCACTTATTAGTGCGTATAATTACAGTTATAAATAAAGAAAATATCATTTAATTAATGAAAAACGCGTTTTTGGCTAGAGATAAAATTTATTTTTGATGAGAGTTAGAAATACTTATTTTATAGGAAATCATGGGGCCGTAGGTCTAGGTATATGGTTAGACTTTCGACTCGATATTTCCAAGCGTTCCTGAGATAAAGGCTCTTTACAGACAGACAGACAGACGGATGAAAGTTATAAGGGTTCTTTTTTCCTCAAAAAGTACGGAACCCTAAAAATAATTTTAAAAAAATGAGAGTATATTTTCTTGAATTTCGTTTGATTTAGATTTATTAAATAACCGTGTCTAAATACATTACATTATAAATACTATTTATTTATAAATATTGAATAAATTTAATATTTATAAATAAAATAGTATTACTAAAAATACTTTACAACAAACAAATACTAAAAATTTAAATTATTTTCTATTTAACAAGTATTTCGAGAAGGAGCGTCTTATTGTTCCATGAATTTAGTGTGCGAGTGCCAACGACGTTACAGAGGAAAGATCTTCGCCAAGCATCTAGAACTGGACTTGCTATTTAGGAATTAACTGAGAATAGTTCTAGACAGGCCGAGATCTGGTAGTACATCATTGACAGATTACGCTGTCCCTCTCGCTTTTACTTCTTTCTACCAATATATAAATTAACGAAAAATATAATCTTAATTTACTAATTAATTAAGTCAGTAAAATCATAGTTTGTTTGCTTTGAAATGATATACTGCGTTCATATACATAATAGGTATATAGAATTTCTTTAAGAGTTTCTAGTTGGTATATACAATACATAGGAATTCGGTGATGTAAGAACCATTGTTCTATATGCAAAGGAGCACGATCTCGAGTAAACAAATAAAGAGTAAATGGTAAATGTTTGATTCCTTTAGAGTACTATAGGCACGAGTCTGCTTTGTCCGTATGTGGTATTTTACGTGAAATCGTGGCTAGAATTGTAATAGCGTTTGTATTATATAGTTACATATTATTTTCAGCTTCCCGCTGTATCTCGCATGTAGCAGGGGAGGCAGAGGGAGCCTAGTGTTAAGATACTGATTCCAAGTTTTTGCCGAATTCTGGAGGCATTGTGTGTTGAGTGGCGGTAATCAACGCCGCGGTTTGTTTAGACACCAGAGTGAAGAAATGATAACATTAACGTGTTTACAGTCACATCCTTGTGCCCCTGCGCCACCGCTGGCCTCGTAGGTACCTACATAATATAGAGAAAAAACAATGCTTTTACGTATCTACCTACCACCAACCAATAGACAACGGAGGTTAGCGTTTTTAACCCGCTTATAATAAGGTCGACTTGTACCTAACTAACTATGTAACTTTGTAACTATGAAATAAAATCTAAGGACATTTTTAGGTAACATTTTTATGAGGCCGTCGTGGCGCAGGGTGTGACTAACGCGACGATTGTGGGTACAAGTGGGGAACTCGAAAATATGAATTATTTTATTATGAATATTTTCATTTCTTCACATTCTGACACTAAAGGAAAAGCCCGGCGTTGAATTCCGCCACTCAATATATAATGCCTTGAAAAGTTCGGCAGAAAGTAGGGTACGGTGTGTATATATCACTAGGTTCCCACTGCTGCCTAGCCTCTGCGGCCTAACCTGCCTCTTACAGCCAAATAAGAATAAATTTTACCACATACATTACCTATGAGAAATTTTATATGAAATAAAACTGATTTCGAATTTGCAATCTTAGTTTAAAAACATTGAGCACGGATCCCTAAAACATATTTAAATTCTTTACACGATTAGGTTCGTGAGTACCTCACGAGTTTCACGTACAATACAAATTCTTAAAGAACATAATTATTATTTATTACACAAAACTGAGCGCCTCCTATTGAAAATGACCATTTAAACGTCCATAACTCTTTGGATTTACATAATTCATAAGTTTTACAAATATATCTGACACTAAAACTCTTTACAAGTATTTTTTAAGTTTCTTGTACCTCACCTACTGCGCTATTTAATATGCATTGGGAACCTAGTGCTAAGACGGAAACTCAATGCCTTGTTTTGTCTTGTGCGTGCCTAGAAATGAAAATATCCATTCCCCTCAGTAGAATTCGAACCCACAACGAAGTCAGACGCTGTGCCGCTGCGAAACGATCCTCTTAATAACAGAAGTTTTTTTTTAGCAGAGTAGGTAGAGACTGGTATTAAGAGACTGTGTCTCGACACCAAAATGAAGAAATTAATAAAAAGCCTCACGCTATAGTGTGCGGGATGCACGCAGCAGGGTAGGCAGAGAGAATCTAGTGTTAAAGCACTCCGTACACCACTTTCCACCGAATTCTGGTGGTTGGTGGCGCTGGTTGCGTGTTGAGTGGCGGAACATAACGCCGAACTTTTACCTCGACACCAGAGCGAAGAAATGGAAATATAAATTTAAATAAATATTTAATTTCCCCGAGTGGAGATCGACCCCACAACATGTCGCGTTTACCATACACTTGGTGCCCCTGCGCCACGATCGGTCATATAACAGAAGTGTTTAAATGTAATATTTTAAAATCTCATGTTTAACGACGCACCTGTCTTTTATCAGAGTAATACTTTAAAAGGTTTTTAAGACATTAGGTACTGTATGCGTTTTAAGCATAAAAAATGTTTTATCTTTCTTCGAAACTAGTTTAGAAAAGCTTGGCTTGGCTCGTGATTTACTTGTAGATAATGTCACGTCGCTTTCGATTAAGTATATTCTCACCGGTTTCTTTTTATATTTATAGTATTAAAATGGAATGAATTGTGAAACATGTAGGTAAGTCTACATGTAAACAAAATACTTAAAGTAGTATTTATTATAACGGACAATTTTGTTGAGTTTTTGGGATTAAAGTGTTTGGAATTTAAGTTGGATTTATAGTATTTTTAGCGCCTTCTTAGAATATATTGGAGCCCTGGGGCTTCCTTCCTATGCCCTGGGGCAAACGTGAATTTGAAGTCCAGTTAGAAAGTAATAAGGTTTTTTTTACGTACAGTGTATTTGACAGTCGGGGATTCCGTAAGGGTCAGGGTCTCCGACGAAAAGAAAGAATCGTTTATTGTTTAGGGTTTCGTATTTATTGAGGAAAAAAGGAACCCTTATAAGATCACTTTGTTGTCCGTCTGTCTGTCTGTCAGAAGCCTTTATTTCAGGAACGCTTCGTGATATCGAGTTGAAACTTAATTTATATACATACTTAAGTTTACGGTGCCTTGATTTTCCGAAAAAATCGTATCTACATGTACTTAAAAAAAATATACCCGCTTAACACTATAAACTATAAAGGGAATCATAACTAACAGGTGCTTCCGGTTGGCCTAGAAATGTGAATTTTAGCAGCTAGCATCTACAGGCTATACTAATTTAGGTAAAAATCTGAAAACTATACATTTGTAGTTAAATTCTAAAAAAATTATAGCTTTAAAAGAGGGGCAAAATTTGGTATTACAGCCGCTAGTTCAAGTGAGCTATCAGATTAAAGGGTTTGATGTGCATATTCCAATACAGCACCGCAAAATTAAGTTTATTCACTTTTATAAGTAGTACTTTACGTTGACATACAATGCAGAAGTCGATACGGAATCCTCGGTTTACGAGTTCGACTCGTAATTGACCGGTTTTTTTAACCATGTGGTTAAAATGTGGCGTGGGGCAATAAGCTTTACCACCCACCGCGCGATACAACTAAAGTACCTATATGTATGAAAAATTGCAAAGAAAATTACGTCACATTACGCTAAACTAAAATGTTAAGGTAAAGTAGACATAAAAAAAAAAAAGTTTATAAGTAAAAAAATATCATAAGAGCTCTACATTTTGTCCAGTACCATCAATTCATTTACATATGTTATTGATATAAAAAATACATAACATATACATGAGATAAATAAATCAGCTTCACGCTGTATCCCGCACACAGCAGGGTAGGCAGAGGTTAAGACACTCCGTTCCCCTTTCCGCGAAATTCTGGAAGCAATATGTGCTGAGTGGCGGAACTCAACATAACATATATATAAAAAACATATACATCAACGCGAAAGCGTAAATAATCGGGGCTTTCCAAAGCTCGGAGGGTCAGCATTGTTTATACACAATGATAGCGTGTAACCGAGATATCTGAAATGAATTCTCGGCCGTTTTCTTTAAGCATGTCAACACGGGGTTATGCAAGCGTTGCACAAGCCAGCGACATCCTAGCTTGGGTTTGCTGATTCAAACCAAATCAGTATTTGAGCAAAATGCGTAAAAATACGTGATTTAAAAATGTTACCTCGAATGATATGCCTTTGGAATGAATAATACTCGAGGTAATAATTAGTTGGTTATAGTAACAGAGTTATGTTAGAAATTTATGGATAATTTTGTATGAAAATTGTCAATTTAAATTACGTATGTTTTAGTTACTAATCAAAATAGATTTAGTAGTAGCTCTACATTATTTTATTTACAATAAATATTAAAAATAAACGGACAGATGTGTTAAAAATTATGGTGAATCCATCGTTAACACTGCAAATCACACATTATTTGCTTTTAATTTCGAATACAGTAAAATATATATTTTCTTAACATATGTAATGCAACATACAGCCAAAAATCAAAAAAATAAATAACACATATGAATTTAATTCTCTAATTTCATATTTCATATACAAAAAAATATATTTAAATAGTTTTGCTTACATTATTTATTTAAATTGTGGCCAACAGATGATATTTGAAAAGCAGGCGCGACAAGTTACACACGGCGCGAGGCGCGACACACGAATGAGTGGAGGTGGCAAACCACACTGGCTAGCGACTACTACTAGTTTCCAGCATAGTACACGTAGATTCAATTTATCTAGTAAAGTTGTAGTTATGATGCGTTGTCATTTTATATTTTCTACAGCAAAATAAATGATGACAGGACCAGAAAATTAAAATCTACAATAAGTATATAATTTTTTCACCGTTCGAGAGATTAAAAAAAATCAAAATGCGTACACCCTTACATTATTCATTTGCCGCTCATTTAAGAAACATTACTTGCAGAATAACTTGAACTCTAGTTTTTAAATGACAGAGTAGGGAAATTTAAAAAAGCTATGAATTTAAGGCTACCTTATGTAATTTTCTAATTTACTAATTTTAATTGAATTGCAACTTGATTAAACTCTACTCCAAATAGCATCGATTTTATATTGTCAAAAGAGGGCGGACACACATATCTACTTATCACTTGTTTTCTCCATCCATTAATGGCTATGAAATTAGTAACTTATGGTGGACAAAAAAATTGTAAATAGTAATTTTTATACTTTAATATTTATATATTAAAATTTGTTAAGTTACGTTCTATTCCGACTTGAAATATCTGTATTTCGCGTAGTTATTTGTTCAACATGTATTATTTGAATGGTACGAGCATCACGATTTGAAGCCATGTATTTTATTGTTATACTTGCTTTCTTTTTTGTAAGCCATGATTTGTAATAATATTGTGACAAAAATAACATACAAAATTGTTAAACTTCTATGTTCTCCAAGAAACATTTTTCAACAATATTAATAGATTTTTATAACGTATATATATATGTAAATTGTATATTTCTTATACATTGCGTTTTTTTTAATAAATGTCTTTCAGATTGAGGAACATACTGTACTACGAGTATTTCATGGCTGACACTCGTTAATTTTTTTATTAATAAATGAAACCTACAACAAATAAGTCCAGCATATGTTCTATCGTAGTTCAGGTTTAAATTTGACATTCTGCCAATTTGACTTCCAAACAGAAATATTTCAATCGTTACATTTAAAATTTATTGTGTAGAAGAATGGATATATTAAATAATATAAGTGCTGCTTACGAAAATGTAAAAACTGCAATTAAAGACAAAAACAGCTCGAACAGGCTGTATAACCTGAAAAAACACATTTCGTCAATACAGTCTCAGCTTACGTTGCTGTGCATAAACGTTGATAGTGACGAATATATAAGATCTTTGGCGATGTATGGATACCTAACGCTGCTCTCAGCAAAAACCTTGCCTCTTTCTCTTATTGAGAAAAAAAATACTCTTCTTGCGGTTTTTAATGACCTAAAAAAACACGCTGTACGGGAAGAATGTTTATTTATTCTTCTTAGAGTGCAAAATTTACTTTGTTATTACCTTACACAACTAGATGAAATGATTTTAGCAAAAGATATACTAGAGAGCATGGAGGAAATATATGAAAAAGTCTGCCATTCCAAACCAGACACGTATATTGATGCTGAAGATCTCTTTACAACAGAACCTATTAATCAAATAAAACGTATGAATCCAGAAAAAATCGACAAATTAATCACGAATAACATCCAAATGCTAGCTTTTTTGTACAACAAATTGAATATGCCTCAAAAGTACACTTTGTACAATCACACAGCTCTAAGACGCCAATTAGAAATGAAAGAAGGCACTCCACAGGAGTGGGCGATGCGGACTGCAAGACTTGGCAACTACTTCACACACCTCAACGAGCTCAATAATGCCCGATACCACCTGTGCGCCGCCTATTACATTCTGCGGATGTGTCACGACAACTGCAAACTTATGCCTGAAGAATTTGTGCTGCAAAAAGCAGAATTCGAATTGCATTTCTTAGAATTGAGCCATTACTGGGTAAAGTATGGACTAACCTTATTTAAACTGTCACGAAAGAAAATATTAACACGCTACTTCGCACAAGAACCCTCAGGAGCAAATTTGTGGAAAGCTGTGGATCCAAAAGATGGTGCTAATATTCAGGATAAGATGGATGAAAATTTAAAAGATGCAGGATCGGAGAAAAATGAAAAAGGCGACCATTCAGATGCGGTATTCGTTTTTCCAACCTTAGATTTAAAAGATATGGAGAGGCGAGTTCCATTGGATTGTGCTCGAAACGTCGAAGATGCACGGAAACTGTTTTCTTTCACGCATAAGTGGTTGATGCGAGCAAAACATTACTATGACTTCGAGCATCACTCCGCCCAATACATATCTTGTTCCTTACAATTGGCAGAATTATATGAGCACTTGGCTTTCTTCGAAAAGAACATTGACAACCAATATCGTATACAAAAACGTAGAGCAGAAGTTTTGGAAACTCTCAACTCTTTATTAAAAACTTGTGATAATGTCATGTCGATACAGATTGACGTTATAAAAGAATTATCCCAAGTACAACTTGAACTGATGGCCCTAAATTTACAAAAGCTGTGGAGAGAAGAATCTCAAGTGAATATATTTAATTTGGATAATGATGCTGATTCCATAATAAACTCTTTAGACTCCGAGTCAAATAAAACTTTAACCGAAAAAACATTGAACACTTGCTCTAAGAACATGTTCCTTAGAAAAATGGAAGCTGCGACCTCGCTTAATGCTAAATTGTTTAGACTAAGCGGACATTTGGCCCCCGGGACTCCTTCAGAATTAAGCTTTGAATACAACTCCAATCATTAGTAGATTGAAACACAATTTGAAAATTAAGAATCTTAAATCATTTTGATACTGAAAATAAAACGCATGACTTAGTGTTTACAATTTTTACTGTTGCACATTGATATAATTTGCGAATTATGTATATAATAAATTATAGCACTTACACACTAGTTACTTCATTATTCTTAAAACTTTTACTGTCGTAACAAAAGTACAAATTCGACTAATTTCTATTTCCTGGGCTACAAGTCACAAAATGTGGAATTATCAAAATTGCTATTTTAAAGTTTATATGTAAGTTTGCTATTACAGAGCTCTTAAGTAGGCGAAATGTTACGTCAACTATCTACGAACTATGAACTAATTTAAACATTGCTAAAAGGCCCAGAAGACGGTTAAAAATCGGTTAAACCACTATACATCCTAATGTTTCTCACTAAATTGTTGTAATCACATAAAGCATTATGCTCTATAATGCTCGATAAATTCCAGTGTAGGTAATTGTATCACAATCTATACAAAATGAAATATTTAATGTTAAAAGATATTTTGCAGTTGACTTGTAGAGATTCTTTGGTATACATACCTTAAATAATTTATATTTTACGTTTAGTCTTGAAATATTTCAACTTTGAAGATAATTGTGTTTAAAATATGTGCGACTTTTTAAAACTGCTCTTGATCTGATTTGAATTATTAAATATCCAAAAAAAATTGATGGTAAATTGTGTTGTAATTGTTGTAAGTAATTGGTGTTTAGTTACTAGCATATTTACATATTGTAGAACTAAACTGAACAAATGTGTTACTAAATATTACGTGAAAGAACTGTTTGGTCCAATTGTGTGTGTGTCATAGTGAAAATGGATAAACTTATGTGTAAAAATATTAGGAAAAAATCAAATAAAAGAAACGTGGAACATAATTAAACATATTTACAAAATGTATTTCATAGATAGCTAACAGCCTATTAGGCAAATAATTACGATAGGTACACAAAAAAATAAACATAACAGTGAGAAAAAAAAAAGAAAACAAATAAGATTTATTACAAACAAAGTGATTCTGTAACTAAAATTCGTAAGTATCTTTATCTAATTATCTTATGAACTATGAAGTAGTGTTTTAAAAGCTACATCTATTTATATGTATTTGCCCGTTGATTTTCAATAAGACACTCTCTGCTATTAGTTTTTTGTACGTAGGCATGTGTAGGTAGTATATCACACGCTAAGTAAAGCAGTTTACTTTCAAAATTATTTAAGTCAATGAAATTTCTACCAGTTTTTTATTACAATGTTATTAGTAAAGTTCAAGGGAAGAACACATGTGACACTAAAATTAAATCATAATTAAAACAGAATGAATTAAATTATTTTGCAAAAAAAAAAACAGCAAAAACAAACAGTAAAAAAATAACAAAAGCACATCAGGATAACAACGAGCCCATATAGATAAAAAAATATATTTCTCTGTTATCTTTTTTACCAGTATCAAGTTTTTATAACCGAAATGTCATGAAAAAATTTTTGATTATGAAATAAACCATCGTGAATAATTTTTACAACATTTGTAATGACGTAATGAGTCGTAAGATGATAAGAGTTAAGTAAAAAACCATGTTTATTATTTTTTTTACCTTTCTAAAAAGTACGTTCCTTTTCAATTACGTCACTCTAATATAAGCCTTGTGGTTTTTATATATAAAACGTAGATCAAATTCATTGGTTACAAATTTTCACGTACCATTTTCTCATATTCATGTTCACAATAATTTAAATTACACTAATATTAAGTTATTATTATATTTATATATTCATTACATAGTACATGTTCTTATTTTTGTTACTATTCCTTCAATACAATTGTAAAAACAGAGTAAAACCTTTTCAATTTTAAATTCATTATTTCTCACTTTTAAAATGTTACAAAAGTTTTGTTAAATCTAAAGAGGCACTTAGTCTCTAGTTTATGGATATAGTCGGGTTATCGTGTAAACCTGCTAACAGCCTATTAAGCAAATAATCACGAGAGACAAAAAAGACTAAAGTTCACACACTTTAGAAATTTGATTCTTCGATATGTTATATATAAAATAAACTTCGATTTTGTATTTTATTACACTTTCGAATAGTATAGTAAGGTACATAATGAAAAAACAAAATAAATACGTATTTAACAGGTTTACACTGTAAGCAAACAATATAACATTTCATGTGACTTTCTGTTCCAGAAAATCAATAAAAAATAGACAAAAAATTTTAATAGAATCAAAATTTTACTTTGACCAATGCAGATTTACTCTTATTCTTTTTTCTATGTCCATTCATATTCAGTTAAGTGCCTACTTTGTAAATTTTTAAGCTTGTAGTTTTTTAACAATAAATGCTTTAAATGAAATTCATATTTTTCACTTTATATAAAGATCGCGGGCAGAGTTTCGTAAACCAATAATATAAATATGTATCTATGAAGAATTTGAAACACCACAGTCATCGGTTTCAAGCTTGGCTTTATTGTTTTTGACCTGGGATGGTCTTGACAGCGCCACCGGGCTTTGATGCTTTGATGGATCCTCGTAGTAACATACGCGGTAAAGGACCTAGTATTTAATATAAAAACAACATTTTGTCATTTATCAACTAAGGGGCTGAGATACCATAATTACACAAAATTTAACAAATGTCATATAAAAAACATATTATATGACATTTGTTAAATTTTGTGTAATTATGGTTAAGTATAAATTGCTTCATTAAATAAATTTCTATATTGGGTCGAGTGCATAAATTAATTTCGAACGGACGTCAGGAACGGAGGTTGTTTCGTAATTTTAATAGTTACTCATTTACTCCTTTCTACTCTTATAACTGAGACAATATTGTTAATTACAAAAAATATCTAATTAAATACATCTTATATCAATATATTTTAATTGTAGTGAAAAATGTTCTTATGTATTTAACCCTGCTGTTATATGATTAAATATTACCTAGTTAAGACAATTTTTAAATAAATAGGAATATTAGAAAATGGTAAGTTAGAGTAAAATATTTTTTTTAGAAAATGGCCAGTCATTTATGGGCGTTTATTACAAAATTCAATGTTAGGCGTTACATATTTAACAAATAAGAAAATGATTTCTTATGTAAACATAGGAATTGAACCCACAAACCGTACGTGTACAATCAGACATAAAAACAATATCGGTTAGTTTTAAAAATTCTGATGATCGAATTACAAAGTTTTGGAAAACAACTTAACTAAAGTAAGTGAAGTAGATAAAGCACAATCTCAAACGTATCTATAGATAGAAAACATTACATTTGGCATACAACTATCAATTTTATTATGTTGTTTATATTTTTGAACTAGACTTTTAGGAAAAACAATTATAATATTAAGTTCTGTGCACTTGTAAGTGGGAATCGAACCCACAACGTGGCGCTTAGTAGTAGTAGTCGTGGTGGGTATTTGTAATTTTAAATCAATTCCAATACAATAGCACATACTAATATTCTTAAATAAAATTTAGAAAGAAAAATAAATTATAATAAGAGAATTTGCAAGATTTTGTGCTTTATTTAAAACACTGACGTAAATTAAGTTTAATACATTTTTGATATTACATATAACTATTACATATATTTCGGTATTAGACGCATACGTAAAATAACGTATCATAACAAAAAAACGCTTTTAAACAATTATCTCGAATAACAATTTTACCATTGAAGGTTTTTAAAAAGTAGTATATTGTTTTTATTATTATTGTATTAAAAAATCTATACTATGCTTAATTTCTAAAGTATCTTTGAATTTACAGTCTCTTTGATGACAATCTATGAAATGATCGCAAATAAATGACGAAATGATGAAATGGTCTGGTAAATATGGCTTATGATTTTGATTCATATTTAATTTCAAGTATTGATATGGGTTTAATTATTTTTTTTCATTTTCAGGATTTACCCCATAGTGGTGTGTCAGTAGCGGTAAATAATCAGGCAAGACAAACATACATATTATATAATAATAATCGAAATATCAAGTTTTTTTTAAACATTTTATTATGGTTACAATTTAATATATCTGCAAGCCAAACTAATAATATAATAGTGGTATAAACTAAAATAGACAGAAAATCATTGCAAAAAAAAATGTTAAATCAAAAATGCGTAACAGATAAGTTCTTTTACAAACTACGGTACAAGCTGGAATGTATATATATATATATATATATATATATATATATATATATATATATATATATATTTCTTTATTTTGAATTTACAAAAATCTTATCGTTTAAACTATTTTTCTAATTGCAGTGAAATTATAAAATATAAACAACAATACGATCAGGCTTTAAATGTTTAAATTAATTGTCGATTATACGTATTTAAAATGTTTTCTATTTTTACCCTCATGTGTTCCGCCATTAATGGATAGGAGATTTTTTTCGTTTATTTATGATATAAGTAGATATTACATGTTGGGTGGCGATATTAAATATCATAAATTATAAAATTCCAAGAATAAATCAACGCATACTGTGAGATGTCAAGTTTTACATCTAATTTTTTTTTTTTATTTTACCTACCCTTAATGTTATCATAGTAACAATATTATAATATCAAAATACAAAGCTTACATATGTATAATTTGAAAAATACTAATTTAAATCGAAGATAAAACATCGACGACGTCGGTTCATAGATAGTGTTATCCACGAAGAAGGGCCCCATAATTTTTCAGGCGAGGGGTCGCGAAACTCCGAAGGGAGATTGACACCACTGCCAATGTCGAGTTGTTCGTGTGTGTTCGTTGATGCACACGAGGTGAACTATACAATATAGTTCACCTCGCACGAACAACGAGTCGTTAGGTTACTTTGATTAGGTAAATTTTAAATAATATTTTTACTTTTTCTCTTTTAATATATTTAGTAAATCTCAGCGCGTCGTACTTAAAGGTCAAGTATTATTATTTCTATGTATTACATTAAAAAAAAAATTGTTGTAATTATTACGTGATATATGATGATTTTTGTAAAAGATGGTTTTACCATCACGTATTTACGAGATTCCTTTGGTGTATCTGTTCATATGAAACGTAAATTAAACTGTTTTTCATAGGATGTCCGCCCTACATTACAGAACATGACTAGAAGTAATTGGGTGCTTACAAAATGTATTATTATTATCCTGAAGTAAATAGGTTTCTCATTAATTGGATATAAGATATAAAAATAATATGTTTTCCTTTTTTAGGCAAGACGACAAGAAAAATTATTTCTGAAGTGTATGGTGATTTTATGAAAAAGAAGCTAATAATAATTACGCTAACAACAGTTACCGACGCACGTTGCGGAACTGCGCAGGCCACTGGATTATCTGAAACCTCAGTACCTAGAAACCTTAACATGACATCCAGTTTAGGCAAAAATATTATACTATTTACTATTTTTATGTTAGCTTGTTTCATAACGATTCCATCGATATAAATGTTAAAATATACCATTTTAATTAAATGCACTTAAAATGCGCGAGACTATCCATATCACACAACACATATTCATCAATTATAATCAATCAAATCAAATACTAGTCTTAATAAAATTACATTTACATTTCGTATCTGATTTTTACGTAAAGAGATTTTCTAAACATATTGAAATAATATATATTAAGTATTTTATGGTAATTATTAATACCTAATACAAAAATAGTTATATTATCTCATCTTCTTATATATAAAAGGACATGTACCTGACTGACGGAGGTAAGACACACGCACAGCAGTAACCACTGATGGTAGAAACGTGAAATTTGGACACTTATTTATTTTCATAATCTGGACATCCACTAATAAGGGATTTTGAAAAATTTTGACTCTTAATGGATGAAATAGGGGTTGAAAGTATGTATGGATTTTTTTTTTTAAATCGGCACTGATTTTAATAAAATTTGAAATTCAGACTCTTAAAAATATTTCGCTGATCACGTATTTCATGGTTTTAGAATTTACCCCCTAAGGGTTCAAATAAGGAATTGAAAGTTTATATGGATTTTTTTTTAAATCGCCACCGATTTTTATAAAAAATTAAATTCAGACTGTTAAAATTATTTAATTGAACACGTGTTTCGTGGTTTTTTTAGAATTCACCCCTACGGGTGCAAATAAGCGCCCACTAGCAACCAATAAAATATCACGAAATACACACACATCGAACAATTCAAAGAAATAAAAAAAATGTAGTAGAACATTTTATCTGTCAAAATTATCATTAATAGTAGTAATACTTTTTCTGATTGCCCTATTAACAACGACAAAACTGACACACTGGCGAAATACTGTAAGCGATTGGGAAAAAGAGGGCGCTCCTTCGTGGATGGCACTGTCTATATTTCATTATTGGTCCAATATGTTTGTGCGTTGTAATTTTTTTTATGATAAAATCGTGTTTTTTTTTCTAGAAAGGTTATTATTATTATTTTAAAAATATAAATTTTTTTTACTTATTATTATTATACGATAATAAAGTGTAGTCACTCAAAATTAGCCCAATTGGTATTTGTTAATCATTTGTCAATTAAAATTAAAGCTTTTGTTGGAAGTTATTGAAGAAATTATAATTTATATTTTTTTTATTTTGTTAAGTAGTTTAGGTTGAAGCAAAAAAATCAAATGTATCAGTCAATCAGTATAACCAGCTGTTGGTTCTAGCATACTATGTAGTTTACGTTTTCTAATTATTTTAACTTTAAGTGCGTCACTATGGCAGGAATTATAAAACTCTCTAATATTAACGAAATTTAACAAAATGAAATAAAATAAAACTAAAAACACAACACTTTTAAAAATAAAATGGAATGTAACATATTTTGACTCACATTACAATAATACATTATGTACGTAAATATAATAATTTTTTTTATACATAACACGTCTAATATCTACTTTTATATAACCACATCAGAAAGCAAATACACAAATTGTAAATTATTACAAAATCCATCGACTTTCGATTAAATATTCAAAAATGCTAATAATATAAAAGCAATATTCAATATTATGTAATGTAATAATCAATTAAAAAATCACAATATATATCCATCGCAGGATTTCACTTTTTAAGCGAGTTTTTTTTTGCTAAAAAGGAACGTTGAACAAATTATCATGTCTAATTTATACATAAATGTCTAAGTCGAATTCCCCACATCTATAAATATACTACTACATGATAATTTATTTCTCATTCCTAGTATACGTGTATAAATATGTATATTATACAAAAAGTGTATAAAGTTTGTTAATTTATCGGCCATCCCTTCTTTGCATGACTTCATAAAGAACGAGGTTAGAATCGAAATCGCTGTCTTCGCTGGGTTGCCATTTTGTATTTTCTTCCAGTAAAGGTTCTTGATTGGCTTCCTTAGATTTTTTATTTCTTTTTCGTTCTCGAACCTTCCTATTCTCGAAATCTAACGCGTGTACATTACCGGTTACGGATTTAATGACTAAAACTTTGTGTATAATATGGCCGATGATGCCCAAAAGACATACACTCAAGCCTACCACGTTAATGGGGCTCAATTGATCACCACTCACCTCCACGGCTAAGACTAGAATGCACATTTCCTGGAAATTACAGTAAAAACATTTTAATTATGGACTAGATATTTTATTAATAAACATTAAGAAGTGATTTTTTTTTAAAATTACAAGTTTTACTTTATAGCTTATTAAGCTGAAGAGTTTGTAAGCTGAACGCTCTAATCTAAGAAACTAATGGTCCGATTGGAAGTTATTTTTGTAAAGGCTATGTTACATTAACGTATTCAACTTTAAGTTGTTTCCATTCGGTTGTGGTAGATTTTTATAAAGTACATGATGTCAGAGAATTTTCTATATCACGATTTAAAAAAATTGTGAAAAGACGTTTGTGTGTTAAAGGTT
>DWAO01000495.1:0-25167 GCA_018230605.1 Heliconius congener
TTCTTGAACAGTGTAATAAGCTTTACTTGTTAGTATTTTTTTCAAAGTTACTTTAGATTGTGGTAGTCACGTGGCGGCAAACTTAGGATACACTGCGGAAGTTTATTATATACACGTATACTCAGACCCATAAAAGATTTTATAACTTTTTGGAGGCAAAAACTTGGCGTAACTTTATGATCTTTTTTAAAATAAATTCAAATTAGTTTGTGTTCTAAAATCTAGAAGTGATAAAAGGTAAAAATAAATGGTGATATTTTTATAATTAAAAAAAAGTCATAAAGATGCTATATAAAAACAGAAACAAATATTGTAAAAAAATAAAAAGGGTTAAATCAAAATATTTAATGTATTGTACAATTGCTTTATTCAGAAAATTTATTTTCAGCCTTTATACAAATGCATTTAAAAATCTATCTATTTCTTAGATAAATAATATAAAATGTTTTTAACAAAAAAATAATCATGATGTATAGCATAATTATTACTGAATTGAAGTTGGATGATATATTTTTTTATTTTGACAAATAACAATAATTGAAGACATGAATGGATGTAGGAGAATGTTGCAATTTTAGATTTATAAAAGAAAACTTGTATAAAATATCTACTACTGTGACTAAGGGAAACTATTCAGGCCACGGGGGCACGAGCTTAATACTGTAAATCCGTCAGCTGTGAGCTTGGTTCCCACTCAAGTAAAAAAAAATATTTAATTTGCCTTACCAAAGTAAGGCAGGTTCAACCCTACCCGGATAAAAAAATACAAAATGCTTTTGTTGTTTAACTTATTCATTCATGTCTTCAATTACAACAAATGTTCCTATTATAGCCTATTATTATCTATCATTATAGCAAACTAAATTTATAAATATATTATTTCTGGTAATCAAATGGTGTTGTCAGACATTTTCTTTAAATATTCAGCTTTAATTTTCTCCCTGTCTGCAACATCTGGTAAATATGGAGTTAAACCTCGCACTCTTCTATCTTTAGTTACCTTGCCCTGAAATAAGTTATATATATATAACATTATAAGTTAAGAATATATTTATAATAAACAAATTGAAAGTAGTAACCTAATGAAAATTAATATACTAATTTCAGAGATGGTTGAGGTAGCAAGGTAGGTTTGATTAAGCTCACCAGTTGTAGTCTCGATCTTTACTATGGGGAACAAATTATATTCATTTCAAAGCTCTGTTAAGAATGGAGTGTCTTGACACTAAGCTGCTTCTTCCTACTCTGCATGCAGAATGATATATATTTGCAAATATTAATTTTAATGTAGTAAATGGAGGCCAGCAGAAGCACTAGCATGCAACTGTATCTGCAACAGGTTGTGGGTTTGATTTTCATTCAAATAAAGGAAATATTTGATATTTTCATTTCCTGGCTCTGGTAATAAGGCAAATTGAGGCATTGTTCCTTTACTCACCCACTATACTTATAGTGGTTGAGTAAAGGGACACTGATATATGCAGGATACAGTGTGAGTCTAAAACATTTTATAAATAAAGAATACTATCTATATACCCAGAATTTTTTACATGTATTGTAGTTATCAAAATATTTTTCACATTTCTCTTGGATGAAATTGTTTTTACTAAGGCATTGATAAGATTGTTCCTGCTCCTAAAATTAAATAACAATAATATTATGATTCTTTATATACATATAAGATAACTTTAAGCTTTTTATGTCGAAAGCATATGGAGTATAGTGTAAAGTAAAAATAAATTACATGATGTAAAATTATACAAGAATATAATTTTTGCTCAAACAGATATCTGTTCTACTTTTCCTTAAAACGTTAAATATAAATATGAAACATAATATACAGGGTATGAGAAAGATATATATAATAAACAATTATATAATATTGATATAAATTATGCAAGGATGTAAGTTTATTACACTTACTATTAACTATTAATAATATATTCAAAAATATAAATTAACAAAATATATAAATACAAAAAATAACAAATGCATAAAAAAGAAATATAAAGATATTATATATTTTATAGATATGAAAAATAAAAATATATGCTTTAACCTTATCTTATAAATACCAATAACAATTAACCACCGACCTTGAGACATGGATTTAAACGCTCTGCGTTTGCATTTTTTAAACTCATTTTTGTTTTCTTTTTTGTTTATTCATATAATAATATGCATTAAAGTATTGTTTTTATGTCATTATCGTATGATTTATAACCAAAAAGGACTAATTTTGAAATGTCAATGTCAAATTTTAAAAGATTCTAGTTCAAAAATGAAATATAGATATTTTTTTTAATATAAATGTATTTTCAAAATAATTAAAAAATAATATATTCTTATTTATAACAACTTATAATTTAGGCAATAAGAAAAATGAAGCATTTTATTAATCGTAACAATTTATATTATAGATAACAATGAAAACAGTTGCGTAAACCGAAATAAAATTATTCGTTCTCTATGAAACCTCCTTTTCGCATAACAACCAATGAGACCTGTCGCTATTCAAACAAAATATCGCTACGATTAGTCAATTATTACTAATGCACGAAATATTTTGTAAACGAAACACAACGGACCAAAAATTACGACGCGAGTGTAGTGTCGGGTGAACAAACAGCCTCATTTATTTGAAACTTTTTAAACATTTTTATACAATGTGTTTTTCTTAAAATAAGTGCCTCAATATATATGTATTAGTGTAAACGTGTCGGTGTTTTAATAAATGCTTTCGAGATGTCGAAGAACAAAATCGCAGCTCGAATCGACAGTCAAAATGTTGAAGTCAAAACTAAGGTATGTAGGAGCAAATTTCTAATTTCCTTACTTATAACGAATATTTAAAACTTTATTTCTAAGTTTTTTACATAAGCAAATGGATCTTTTATCATATTTGATGTGTTTATAATATCATATTGAGTATAAAAAGTTAAATATCACATCTCCAAGTCTAAGGCATTGTTAATTTGCTAGTAATGGATGTAATGAAGAGCTCTAATTGAGAATCTAACGGACTAATTAAGAGCTACGTTAGTTCAGCTACTTGTTTACCATATCTAAATAGCTTTTATACACACAGAAAGAAAATTTCTTTTAAAATATTTAACTTATTGTCAGTTGAGATGTTTGTAAATACTCAGAATACTTTTCATTAATAAAAACATTGTTTCCTATTCAAATATTATAACTGAATTTACTTTAAGAACATTATGATTATATGATAAATTGTAGTCAGTTTTTAAAAGAACTTAATTAAGATTAATTTTAATTTTATCATTAATAAAGTGTGAACAAATAGTTTGACTAAAAAAATACTTAAATTTTATTATAAAACACATCTTCGTTAAGTTTGTGTTCATGCTCAAAAGTGGATTGGTTATCAATATCTTGCTTAAACAATGCCTAACTCATCACACAGTTATAATTAATTATTAATTACTTTAAAAATGTATTACTTGAGGCCAGTGCAGAGGCACTTGAAATGTATTCAAAAATAAACTTGACAGAATGAAATCTTGTAACAGATATAGAAAGGTTTTACTAATATATCTCTTATAAATACTTCTACTGTATGTAAATGAACTCTAAATCTAAAAAAAATGAGCATAAATTCATTTTTAATTTTCAAGTTGTGATCTTTAGAGATGCTTGTTTCTCATTTTCAACTGAAAGTTCGGTCTGAAGATAATAGTGTAATGCAAAAATAATGGTATTTTAACTTTTTTATAACTCTGCTATCACAAGACAAATTGCAATGATGAGCAATGGGCTTGACTTGATCATTCAATATGCAATGGGCTTGACTATAATAATAAAATAGATAAGTTAAGGCAGAAAGTGAAGAATATTGTGTCTTGTTATTTCCACATACCCAGAGTAATGGAAAAAAACATAAATAAAAACTACATTTAATTTGTTTATTTCTACTATAATTAGAAAACCTTATTTCTAACTAACCAAGATCAATATACTTCATTATCTGAAAAAAGTTTTCATTTAATTAATTTTCTTGCAGTTTGATGCAGAGTTCAGAAGATTTTCACTCAGCAAAACAGAGAAACTCAAATATGAAGACTTTAAGGCCTTAATAGAGAAGTTATACAGATTACACGATGTTGCCTTCCTAATAAGTTATACAGATCCCAGGGACGGAGATTTATTGCCGATAAACAATGATGATAATTTAGCTAGGGCTCTGTTAACAGCTAGGCCGTTGATCAGGGTTATTATACAAAGGAAAGGTAAGATCTTTTTTTGCTCCGGGCTTTACTTTTTGTACCCTTATATATTCCCAATAAATAAGAATCTAATGTTGCCCTTTAAAATAAGACCAGGAAATATGTCTATTTTCATTTTGCATATAGGAGAGGTGAGACTAGCCTCAATAAACACAGGGTAACTAGTGTTAAGTCACTCTGTTCCCCAAGTCTCAATCAGACACACATACAGACATTGCACATTTAGAAATGGAACTCAACACTGCACTTTGTCTTGTTATCAGAGAAAAGATGTAATCAAACCCACAAATGCTGCATGACAGTCAGGTGATGTACCGCTGCATAACAACAACAAGACGCACACTTTTTAACTTTGTTAATGACTTTAAGATAGAAAATGTGTCTCTAACTTTTTAAATAGAAATTAATTAGAAGTGAAATATTATTGTATAAAGTAAAAAGAACTTTCTAGAAATAACTAACTTCTATTTAATTTTTAACTTTTTGTATAGTTTTTTTTTTAGTACATATCAAAGCATAACTGTTGTCATAATAGTTTTTCTAACAAAATAATAAGGAAATCTAGAAATCAATTAAATCATATTTCCATGATTTTTTATTTAATTAAACATACATATTAATTCATTATTGAACTTGCATTTCTGTAGCCAGCCCCATTTTTTCTATCACAATAGTTTACATATTTATAACAAATATTCCATTGTTCATTAACACTATTTTGAACTTGTTTACAAACACAGCATCATTTATATACCACGACACAATGTAAAATATGAAAATCGTTGGAAGGTGGAGAATGGAGTGTCTTAACAATAGGTTTTCACTGTCTACACCGAGATCCTACCTAAATAAAAAAAAAATATGCGCTGTAGCCTGCACACAGCTGGGTAAGCAGACAGAAAATAGTGTTAAGACACTCCATTCTCCACTTTCCGCCGAGTTTTGGAGGCATTGTTTGTTGGGTGACGGAACTCAACGACGCGCTTTGCCTCGACACCAGAGCGAAGAAATGAAAATATAAATATAAATAAATATTTCATTTCCTCGAGAAGAAATCGAACCCACAACCAGTCGATTTCACAGTCACAGGCCACAACTGGCCACTCCTATATAAGTGAAGTTCAAAATTGAAATTTTCCTTTCTTTACTCTATCCCGCATATAGTTCGGTACAGAGGACGTTAAACAAATAATTCATTTCTCGAATGGGAACCCAACCTAAATTGTCGCGTTTGAAGTCGGCCGCTGTGACACTGCGCCACGAAGGCCTTTTAAAACAACTTGTTCGCATAATAATTATGAAAATATAAAATTTTATTTAGTAAGGTGTGCGATACGTGTTAAAAAATAATAACCCTTATATAACTCAATGGCTAAGGTCGATGTAGATATGGTGTTCAAATCGGATGTGAGTGTCGTTATGGCGGCCTATTAGCATAGAATGCGACACTCCTATATTGTATTGTTGACTTGTTGAATTGACTATTGTGTTTTTTTATTACCCGACTATCTTAGAAGGAGGATAATGATTTATATATTTTTTGTGATTTTAGTTTTTTATATTTATCTCTAGTGTTTCTAGTATGGCAAGTTTTATTATTTTTTTGGGTTAGATCAGTTTTTTTGGGTAGGAAATAAGATTTTTACTCCTGTAAATTATATATTTCAATAATTTTCATTTACTCATTTTGTTAACCAGTTATGTTTGAAAAATAAATGAGAGTCCGACACACGCAAGAAGGGTTCCGTATTATTATCTATAAAAATGGCAAAAAAATCATGTTTATTGTAAGAGAACATCTTTAAATATTTATTTTATTGTTTCTTTTGTATTTGTTGTTACAACGGTAACAAAAATGCGTTATCTGTAAAAATCAAATAAAAAATCACGGTTCATGAGATTGACGGCCTGGTGACAGACAGAAAGCGGAGTCTTAGTAATAGGGCCCCGTTTCCCCCTTTGGGTAGGGATTAGCGAACCCTAATTAGCGAAAATTGAAGAACGGTTGGTGAAAGCAGGAGAAGCGTATAAATAAATATAATACAGACTATGTATGAAATGTGGAATGCATTATAATCATTACAGTGTCAACTAACTTTTTTTACAACACAAATATATAGTAGAAGAATAGAACTGTTAAAACCATCTTATCAATCTAACACTTTTACATCACCTTTTTCACTTTTTTTTAAGCCTATCTGTAATGTATGAAGTAATTTTTACTTATCAGCGAGAACGACATATTTACATAATATTTAACCTCATTCATAGAGAGGATAATCATGTGGCGTAGATTTTTGTTAAAACCCAAGTCGTATTGCCCATTTTTTTACAGCATTGGGTGCGTCATTTTTAAAATGGAGATATTAAAAATATGTATATTTTAATATGGTTTGAAACTGAGCTAATTCTGAGCATAAGATGATTACTTTCTTAGGTTAATACTGTTAAGATGCACGTCAACTGTTGTCCACTCGTCACTCAATTATAAGGGTTTGAGTTTTGGACCTCACCTCCGTGCTACCATAGTGAAGATATGAACATAATTCATTACGCCGGGTGGAAATCGAAACCACAACCGGGTGGGTGTGCCGATGTGCCACGACGACCTAAAGTTGAATAAAAATATACGTGATACCTACTACGGCTTGATCAAAGCAAAGATCAATCATGCAACAATCTAACCTGCGATAGTATAGCTATTCAGCCCTCGATCATTTTACAGACTATAAATAGAAATTTTCTTCACAAATATTAACTTACCATGTTTCAAAAAAATATACATTTTTTAAATATGCATCGATTTTAAGAGGAATAGGCTATATAATTTAAGCGAAAGTATATTTGGTTTTATAGATATATTTAAATTATTTTCACACTAGCGTTACAATGTTGTGTAATAATTTCTCTTTGATGGGCAGCTAGCTAAAATACTGTTAATTTGAGCTCATATACGCAACAGAGCGCATCGCTTTTATAAATGTGGGTACGTACGCTGTACGCGAACATATTATAAAATGATAATATTTGTATTAAAAGACGCCATCGTGGCGCAATGGAACAGTGTCCGATTGTTAAAGATGGTCGTGGATTCGATCCAGTCGAGGAAATAAATGATTGATTCCTCACTCTACAAAGGATATCAAAACTAAGTTTGTTCCGTCTAAGTTGCTATAAAGCGTAAGGCTGTAAAAGCAAATAAGTTTTTGTATATAAATTTAGATACATAAAATGGCATTGAAATCCACTATTCAATGACCAATACCTCTAGAATGGGCGTGGAATGAGGAATAATTAGGTAGTTAGGTACCATTTTTCATATTTTTCTCTTCACGTTTCACCTGCATTTTGTAGGTAGGCGAAAAAAAAGTAAAAAAAAATGTGTAAAAATAACAAAAATAAAAACATTATCCGCTTTTACTCATTTGAAATACATAAAGAAAATAGAATTCGATGCCACTCATAACCTTACTACCCCAAAAATTTCATCAAATGGGAATTGAACAAACACCTATATCTATATATATACAGTCATATTTTTATTATATAGGAAAGATTTTATATAGAAATTATTTCCAACGCAAGCATATCCATACTTGAAAATCCAATAAAGGTCAAACCACTTTTCCTCGACAAAAGAGCAGATTCGAGAGCCTTCACTTAATCTACCTAAGTTATACGGCCTTGATACTAAATTTTCTTGATACATTAGATGCTTTAAAACTAGATAGGGGCTTAAGGTAAGGTAAGTTATAAGGATATTTCAATATTATCACTGAGCTATTGTTTTTCTTATGTTTTTAAAACCGACGAAAAACGATTTTTTTTACGTTGAATTACATATAACTTTTCCTGGGAAGTTTGATTTTGATTGATTTTTGTTTTTTTTTTCTATAAAATAAATTAAAAAAAAACAACCCGTAAGGTTTCACACACACTGACTGGAATTGTAGATAGAGATAGTCAATGACTTCGGAGACTTTTTGTTACGTTACTCAACGCACCGTAAAATATTTTTTTCGCCAAATGGGCATCGAACCCACTACCATCGCTATTACAGTCGGATGCTGTATCATTGAGTCACAAGATTTGTTTTTCCTATTAGTATTTATATCTATATTATATGCTTCCTCCTTTAATGGGTAACGAAGCGTTACTTGCCTTGGCACACGTAGCTAGCCTTATACACCTACTACGTAATTATTAACAATCAGTCTCTTATACTAAAGAGGTCAATGTTTAAAATAAATGTTCATATCTTTTATCAGTTGCCGCTCAAATCCATCTATTTGCTTTATTCATAATGCTACTTTTGTTTTGTAGAGAACATCTTTTTTTTAAATATTAGGAAAAAAATTAATATAATTACAGAGGTTTTATGTTGTTGAGTTTAAATCCACAAAGATCTGAATTATTGTTATTGCTTTTACAAAAGTATTTTGTAGATGAGTTTTTAACAATTTTTAAAGTGTTAAATTCAACACTTAGGAAAAAAATACTTATCTAGAAAACGTATAAAATATTTAATTTAGCGAGTAATAAGTAATTTAGGGTTTATTTCTGCCATGCTATAATTATCTTAGTGTGCGCAGAATTAAGAGTTCAGGCTGTCATTAAAAGTCTCATTCATTACGAATCTTTTTTACTCAGAATCCTGACATTACATCTTTCGATGACGTGAAGGTTAAAGGATATGGCGTCATTGCGTCTTAACTTTTTTTTTGTCCCTTTTCATTATTATGTTTAAGGCTTGATCATTTTATTCTTAAATGTATTTTAGGACGAAGTACCTACTTCCCATTCCTATTAACGACACATTCCGTTAATCTTAACTATGGCTAGGTAGTAGTTTTTGCTTAATCTACTCGGATGACAAATTTCAACGTGACTGCCTTTTGATCTAGTGTTAGGTTTTTGTGGGACTGACATTACTGACTTTTTTTACCTTGACGATCCATAAATACTTGTATTAATAAGGAATACTTTGATTTTGTTTTATAAACCTCTTAACTTTTTACTTTGCAATTATAATTAAATATCCATCACCACGCAGTATTCTAGAAACGCTCTCTCGCTCCTAGTACTGTCATTATTCTCTTCACAAACCGCAGTTAAGTAACGTTTAAAACAATCTCTTTTACAAGCTTTCAGCGCATCATCTGTTTATGTAATTGTAGCTCAGAGATAAGTATTTATATTAGTATCATTTTATTTAGGTGGTATTTACGTGGTAAGAGAAAAACGCCCCTTCCTCTTCTTGCGGCTTATCCTTGAAGACATTGCTTGCCAGCAGACGGAACACAACGCCGCGCTTTTTTTTAAAATTAACATTTGAAATTAGAGATCAAACTTCGACCATTGCGCTTACTTTCGAATATTTTCCAGTGTTTCATTGGTCTTGGTTGGTCTTTATACTGTAATATTTTTTTCTTTATTATTATTTTAGTTTCATTAGATGAAGTACGACCCTTGATTCCGCCATTAAATCTCTAAATAATTAGAAAGAGGCATGCTGCAGCAGCAGCAGAACAGAACAGTGAACGGGACTGTTGTGGAGTTCGCTTATTCGCAATCGAGAAAATGAATAATTCGTTAATTAGAAAAAGTGCGGCGTTGAGTTCCACAGTCGCTTTCTATAAAATTGATCGTTGAGTAGAGAGCGGAGTACACGCTTTGCTCGTACTTCCAGTTTTTTGCTGCCCCCACAGGATGGTTCCTTCAGCAGTTTTGTAAAAAACTGGAACAATATGCAACAATAACAGATAACATATTTTACAATATACATTTTCATACATATTATAACATAATCTCATGTAACATATAGATTAAGGCGTAAGCTCGCGTTTCGCAAATCGTATTACCCGCTGTTATCATATTAGGTACGTCATACGGTTTACGCGCCATTTAACCTGCATTTACAATTACTGTAGCATTTCCTTTTGTTTTGTTGTTAGTGTTTAATAGAAAAGATGAAATTTATGAACGTTTAAAATAATTTACGCAAACGGTAAAGCGCTGCGTTTAGCTCCGCCACTTAACACGCAATGCCTTCAGAATTTAGCGGAAAGTGGGAAACGGAGTGTCTTAAGATTCCCTCTGTCTACCCTGCTGTTGTGGGATACAGCGTGAAGCTGATTTAATTAATAATAATTTAACTCGTATTCTTTCTTAATATTTCTTAGTTGTGAAAGGTAAAAACAATATAATAATAATTAACTATCCAGGCCAATGAATACACAGTGCAACATTTATAAATGATTGTAAATTATTGTATTTAAATTTTTTCTCGAATAATTTTTCATATAATTATTCTGTTCTACTTTTTAATACTTACTGCTTTCAAGTCTTGCACTAGTCTAGAGTGCTCGCTAAAGTTAAGAACTAGACTGACAGAGAGCCTAAAATATGGGTTAGGTCACTTTGCACCAACTACTTCTAAATGTCTTAAATCGTAGTATTTGGGGCATAGTAAGATGCTTTGTCGTCTTTGAAATCTTTTATACGATTTTTAATTATTACACGAAAATATATTACATTTTTCCTATAATTTGCGAAATACGTAGTGATAATTCAGGCAACTTTTTATTTTCTTCTCTTTTATAGCTTTATTTAAATAAAAACTTCTACATTGAGTGAGTTTCGTATACAGATAAACACAGACAATTCTAACTAAGATAAATATGTATAGGAAATGTGTGAAAATTCCAACCTAGCAAGACTCGAACCCACGTCTCATGCCGTAGCGCCCTAGCCGACTAAGCCATACGTTCCTATAGACCCACAACTTGTCACTCAAAAAATCTGTATAAGAATTTCGTCATATAAACGAAGAAGTTAATGAATTTTAGTTTTATATTTTTCCTTTTAAACGTCCGCGCTTGAAACCAAAACTTGTACTGACCTATATAAATAAAACACAAATACGGATTACAAAGGAAATACTTAGAGAAGTGACTCAATGCTGCTTAGACGTAAACTCGATTTGGTAACTTGCATCGACACATGTCATGGTGAGTAACGGCAGGTCAGTGATTCTGAACGTTTATTTATTTTTCTCAAAAATTTTAAAAATAAAAGGATTAAAGTGGTCTGTGTATGTATACGATCTATTTTCTTAAAATAAAATAATATGTATGTAAAGGACTAATTTTATTTATTTTTTTCGTGAAAAATATGACGAAATCTAGAATCCAAGGGCATAGTTAATAAAAGATCGTTTTATTACTACTTAATAAGAAGTGGTCTTAAGAAATCAGCGGAAAATGGAAGCCGAGTGTCTTAATACAAAGTCCTCAGGTTCCTTCTGCCTACCCCGCTGTGTGCGTAAAACTGAATACAACGTAAAACTGAAACTATTACAATTCATTTTTATAGTTTTAATTTTCTCTACGAATATAATGTCTATTTTGTACATAAATAATTTGATGCAAACTAAGTAGTATATAAATAATTTGATGCAAACTAAGTAAAAAACCTATTTTCAATTAGATTCGGCGGAAAGTGTGGAACGGCACTCCGTTCCACTGCTTAGACACTTCTTAACACTAGGTTCCCTCTATTCCCCTGCCTACCCTGCTGTGTGCGGGATACAGCGTGAAGCTGATTTCATTTGATATTGTTTTCATTTTACAGAAGTTAATTAAACAAAATTAAAACTTATTTTCTTATTACAAATATTCAATTAAACATACCTTCGTTATGTTCACTCCTACGTATCGATGGATCACGGCCGTTGGTGTACCAACTACCAACATTGCAAATACACCATTTACTATTTAAATATTTTATATTTATAAGATAAATGAATTCAACATGATGGTTATAACAGGTTACCCAACCTTTAAAAACAATATTCACATTATCAATAAATAGATTACTTGATGTTAAATGTTTGTTTTGTTAAATTTTGAAACATTTTTTATTATTATTTTTTTTAAATTGTCTTCTAAAGTGTACAAATAGAGTGACCAACGATATCTTTATTTATATTTATAGTAAAATTCTAATTAATTGGTGGCTGTACATGATAAATAATGTTATTAACAACATTAAACAACCTCAAAACAAAGATTTTTAATGTGCTTGTCTGTACGTTTGTGCACGCTAATCTCAGAAAAGGCCTAACCGATCGCAAAAAACAGTTTTCAGAATCAGTATTTTCTTCAATAAAATTGCTACAAAATCACGGTATTATTGAATCGGCTGAATATTTAGCTTTTAATGTATAGATAACAAATATTTTGGATTATGTAGCAGTATTTGTTAATAAATATATTTAAGAATATATATTAAAAATTTAGTTCAAATTATATTTATTTAAATGAAAATTTAAAAAATTATCTTGGTATAGAAATCAGAAACAATATATGATATAAAAAATCTATAAACGTGACAAATAAATAAAACAATAACGTTTAATTTTTTTTTTTAGGTGACAGTCTCGAAGAACTCAACGGATATGGAACAATGCGGCCTAGAAACATTATTTCGTCAATACTCAGTGGTACGCCAGCCAAAAATAAAGGACTGGCTATATCGAATCCACACGACTTTAGAATGGTAAGTATTATTTTATTTAATATCTTGTTATTATTTTTTTTTCAACGTATTAACGTATTTATCTTTTGCATACATGCCTAACTAGTATCGTGACTCCGCTCTCCACGCGATATTGCGTAATATTTTAAAATTTTGCCATTTCCACTCTAAATTGGAAAATTTATACTTTTGGATAATATGTTCACACGTTGTAACTAATTAAGCTTAGTAAACTTTCACATTCCGCAACAGTGAATATAATATAAGTTAGCAATAAGAAGAATAAGAAACTTGTTTATCACCTATCTAGGTTTTAATGTGAAGTTACAGTATATAATATTTATAATCCAATATACATTAGCGAACGACACCTTATAAATTTAATTAAATTAATAATTCATAAAATTAAATTAATAATGAATTAAATAATAATTAAAATAAAGAGATCACGGAGTTGTGTTCTGCCACTCAATATGTATCGAAATTATGGGAAAGTTGAAAAACATTAGCACTTGAGATAATCTAATTTCATAAATTAACTGACGATTTTAAACCTACTTTATAAAATTTGCTTTTTCCAAGATTAAGCAGGTAAGTTAAAGGAAATCTAGTGTTCAGTCACTCCGTTCTCCTGACACTACCCAAATTTCGAGAATTTTTTATGCATGTTGCATAGCGGAACTAAAAGCCGCTGTTTGAAAAGGATTATTTTATTAAATAATATTTTGCATGTACATTTTTTAGGTATCGGCCATAATAGATGTAGATATCGTACCGGAAACATGCAGAAGGGTGAAGTTACTCAAGCACGGCTCTGATCGACCTTTAGGATTCTTTATAAGGTATTATAAACACTTTGTTCTGTAATGTCATATGTGTCTGTAATTAAATAACTATTTTATTACTAATATTATATATTATTCACACATTCAAATCATACAACCACAAGGCAAAACACGGCGTTGAGTTCCGCCAACACAACACCTAATGCGTCCAGAATTTGGAAGAAAGTGGGGAACAGAAGTATCTTATCGGGAACAGAGTGTCTGAACACTAATTTCCCAGGATACAGGGGCGAAGCTAAATAAAATAAATATACTTGTAGAATTCTATTGAATCGGTCTGAACATGTACATCTATTCTATGCACCTTGTTATACTATTATCTTCATGGACTCTGTCTGTAGCAATGTATAAATCCACGATTTTTAAAAAAAAACAACAGTCAAAAAGAAAATAACAAAATATATTGTAAAATACTAAAGGAAAAGAATAAAGTGGACACAAAACTGACAATATACATCAGATTCAATGAACGTTTTATAAGACAGGATTGATATCTAGAATGATCCAGGCGTGATGGTGAAAGACTAGTTTTCCGCTGGGGAGGTTTCTCGATATGCAACTAAACTAATCTATCGAATAGACCTATTCAGAAAAAAAAATTCTCAACTTATCTTGCTGCTTTCAGTTTGAGACTGATTTACTCAGAAGTAAAAACAATCGATCTCATTACACAAAATTGTATCTAAACAAAGTATAATCAAATTCGATATTTGGGCACTATTTATAGTATAATATAGTAAGTAAGTAGTTCTAAATATAACATATATCACATTTATTTTTTTCTATTTCTCCAGAGACGGTACATCGGTCCGGGTAACACCCAACGGTGTGGAACGATCGCCAGGTATATTTATATCGCGGTTAGTGCCTGGCGGCTTAGCGGAGTCTACCGGGCTTCTGGGTGTTAATGATGAGGTCTTAGAAGTTAATGGCATAGATGTATCCAACAAGACCTTGGATCAGGTCAGTCGGGATTTTTTGATTTAGTATTTTTTTAGTATTTACTAGTCTGGGAGCTATGAGACTCCGGGCTGTGAATGTTGCGAAAGTGGCAATGATGTATCTAACAAAAGCTTAGATCACATTGGTTAAGTTTTAAGAATAACAGACTTGTAATGTCAATATAACACTATAATTTATAATCAATACCACCTACACAAATGTAATTTACAATTTCCTATGAAATATTCTTTCCTCAACAAGGAAAGAAGGTTAGGTTAGTTTTATATTTATATATAAAATTTTCATGTTTACTTAAAAAAATGCAAATTTTAATATATTTATTTACCTATTCGTCATATACAGTATTTTACATAAACATTCTTAGACATAGATATAATATATTTCTTCTCTAATCACCAGGTAACAGACATGATGGTGGCCAACTCCTCGAACCTAATCATCACGGTGCGTCCCGCCAACCAACGAGCTGGACCCCCGCCCCCCGACCCTCGGACGTCACAGCCACCCAGTGAACCAGATGAGGATAGGTAAAAAAACATGACTTATAAAATATAATAAAATATAACTTTCCCCACGCAATGTCTCAAAATTTTTCGGAAAACGGGGAATGGAGTTTCTTGGCGTTAAGTGCCTTGTAAAAATAATGTGTAACGCTAAAATATTTGCTCCTATATGTATGTAGGTCGAACCCACAAGTATTATTGCATATAGATATGAAATCAAGTGTTACCAACAATAAAACTATTAAAACATACAGACAAACAATAGAATTCAAGTGTTACCAACAATAAAAATAGTAAAACGTTAATGATTTTTCCAAAATGATTGTAAAGTAAACAAAACATCTTGGAAACAAAACAAATACATTTAAGTCTAACATTTACTTTTCTCCAACAGATTCGACCAAGACGACCAAGACGAAGTAGTCGATTTGACAGCCGTCACTCTAGAAGACCAGCCCGACGCGCCCTTCCCGCACGTGCCCAGCAAAGACGACGGCCAGATACTGCACCTATAGTACATACTGCACAGGTACCGACGGGGTCGCCAGCTGCACAGGCTTTAGTGAACGTTTTGTTACCTGACAACTGTCACACAAGAAGACCAACGCCGAACGTGTCCGTAACCGTTGAAATTTTCAATTCGGGACGATCAAAGAAGAGAACAGATATTTAAAATTAAGAAGGTAATGCTGTTACTGAAACCCCGTTTCGTACATTTATTCAGCAAAAACGGTGGGAGAATATTCCACTTAAAATACGTATTGTATATGTACCGGCACTGTCGCTAGGTGCACAGACATTAGTGCTGCCAGTTGAAAAAAAAAATGTATTATTATGTTTTGTCTGCTGTAATAATTTTAAAATTGAAATCATGCTATGTAGTGCTGTTGCGTACTTAATAATTTAGTTATGGTAGTAGTTAGTGTTGCCAGGTGTCGAAATTTAAATAACAAAGAATTTATTTGTCAATTATTTTCTTAATGTACATTCTGTCAGTAAAATATTGACTTAGGATGAAATAATAGGCGGTCAATGACGTACTTAATGTGTCAAATGTGATTGAGAAGGTTCCAAGGTGTTGGGTTCTAGTGTTGCCAGGTACATTCCATATTAGCTTATAAACGTATAAAATTAATTATATTTAAAATATAAATGTACACAATTAAGTAGTTTATATTATATTCAATTCTGGATGTGATTTTTTTTACATTCCACGCTAATTGTAGAATACCTACATTATATTGAAATATTTTTTAAATATTAATACTGGCAACACTGGATGGTTCCTGTATATTACTTTTTTTGGCTTATAAGAAGATTTTGGTACTACTTTTTATATTTAGTAGTAGTATTTAATAGTATAACTTTAGGTAACAGAAACATTCCTTAAAGTGTATGTAATATGTTATTTTATTCAAACAGGTGAAACTGTGTTCAAATTCATATCATTTTTGGGAGAAAATTATTAAAAAAAATATATTGGGTTTTATAAATAATTAAAAATGAACGTAACGATAATGATGAGATTTCATTGTAAATCAATAAAATAATATACTTAATTGAAAATAACGAAAAAAAAATATGTATCAAAATTTATTTGAAAGTAACTAGTTCATATCTTTCAAAGTTTAAATTGAAAAATATTAATAACTTATATACACCATATTTACTTACAAAGCAGATGGTACGATTTCAATTTTGCCACTTCACACGCAATAACTCGAAAATTAGGCGTTGGTAAAGTAAACGTAGGAAAAATGTATATCTCATCATTATTTCTTATATTATTAGTTCATCAAATAGAAACTATTATTAATCTGCGATAAAATTGTCTATTAAAATTAAAACAATTTTACTTTTAGTAGTATAGAAATAAAAAATATTCCGTTGAAATTATAAATAATATGTTATTAATGTTGAGCGTAAAAATTAAATTATTTAAATTGTCGACAATAAATTAGTCATGTAGCAAAGAATGTTTTGTATTAATAAATACGTGTCAAATTCCATCCATCTTTGTTGTTACGAGTTCGTTTTTAAAAAAATATTGTTGCTGTGAAATATGAATTAAAACTAGTAGTGGTTAGGCGGAAGTTCCTATAGAAAAAGAAATACAAATAAATACACACTACTTTTAATATAATAATTTAATAAATTTGTGAACAATTCAATTCATATTTTACTTGTAATCAAATAAATAAATATTAAGATAGTATTTAGTTATATCTCTTCCAATGGAAGGTGCTATTTCTGTGTTTATTGAAATTATTCCATACTTAGTGTGAAATTTTATCATTTACTAGCAACACTTGGACTTTAATGGTTTTTTTTTTACTATTGCAATACATTTTTGTGCCTTGAATCTCTGTGTTACAGCCGATTTAATATTTATAGTAACGGTAACTTGCACTCGATTTAGTAAACTAGGAAGTGTATTGGGCCTAATATCGTGCCTTGCGGTACCCCTTTAGTATATTCTATTCGTAGTGCGTGTATTATACTTTAACATATATATTGTTATTGCTTAATAATTTTTTTAATAATTATAGTTCAATGTAACGGTATTCGTGAAGAGGTTGAATGAGAATTGATGATTTAATGAGTAATTAATTAAAGAGTTTTCTCTGTTTTGCTAAGCGTTGAAAGTATTTAAAATCGTTAATATATGAAAAAAATAAATATTTAAAATGCTATACACCCACCTTAGGACCAGAGATAATGAAATGTCTTTTATATATTTTTTTATAGCAGACCTAAATATTATATTCATAGCACACTCAGAATAAAAGTGGCGTAGCTCAAGAATTTACATTTCGTACCGTACGTAGAAAATCACAATAGAATCTTAAAATGCCTCCTATAAACCTTTTTTATTACAAAAATAGTTAAGTCACTTTAACACGAAGTAACAGTATGGATCTAACTTTAGTGAATGGAGTTATTACTTTAGTTAGCTAAGATTATTTAATGTATGTATGTAAGTTTTGTAAGGTAGCGTAAGGATAATAATCTTTGCACATATCACTGTATATGAAATATCGTTTATATAGTTTTGTACGTATATTATTATTATTATATTAAAAAAATCACATCGCATTTATTCACATTCCAGTGGTTATTTTTAAAATTTTTTTTTATTATGCAATACAAAAAATAAATAAGCGATTTACGCATTATTAAAAAACACGCATATCGCGATATCGTTCAGTGCGTATAATTTTTTTAAGATTTAATATGAAATTGTCAATTTGGCACTGTAATAGAGTAATTGAAACGTTATTTTTTTTATATACATATATAAAATATATATTATGTAAGTATACAAAAATAATCATTCATTTACATGTTATATAATTATAAAATCATCGTTGGAAACATACAAAGAAATGGGAACGTAAGGAAAGTAATGTAATGTTTATAAATAAATTAATTAATTAATAAAAAAGTGACTGAAATCGGATCATACTTAGATGTACTAATTTTTCTCAACCACAAATTTAAAGCAATTTTGTTATAATTAAAATTCATGACAAGTCATCAACTTTTTTTTATACTACTATTTGATCGTAAAGAAATCTAGTTACTTTACCAATCTATCATCAAACCAATATCGATTTTTTTAACTATTTACGTTTTCTATAATAATCTAATTAATATTTTTATATTGATTCGATTATTATAGAATCGAAAAAGTGATATTTTACACCTACTGTGACATTATTTTGTATTAATCTATAAATAATTGTGATTGAAGTTTGTTTTAAGAGTTTGTAGTTATCAAAATCATGATTGGCTCAAATGTTTACGGTCCAAAATTGTTATAGCGCATATATTAGGAGATGCCGTTATTTACACTATAGTTAGTATACTTGTGTTGTATGTAATTAAATATTATTATTCTTACTGATGTATTGTTTTATTAGGGTTCTGTATATTTTTCATGAAAAAAGGAACCCTTATAAGATATCCTTGATATTGATATTTGATATAAGACGTCTTTGCTGTCCACCCGTCTGTCTGCGTGTCTGTCTGTCAAGTGCCTCAGGAAAACTTGGAGATATCGGGTTGAAATTCATCCATATACATAGATCAACGGTCCCTTCACTATCTGAAAAAATCGTATTTCGACATTTTCTTTAAAAAAGATATGGTCATTTATATCACAAAAACGCGTGTTTGGACAGAGTGAATCAAAATGAATACTTTCGGTTGATCTAGAATTATGAAATTTGGCAGCTAGCTTCTACAGGGAGTACTAGCACAGAAAAAAATCTGAAAACTATATACGTTTGTGGTTAAACTATAAAAATTAAGAGTTTTAAAAGGGGGGCTTGAATTTCAGAAAAAGGCCAATTTTTGTACGAAACACTCGGCGGGCGAGCCCGACTCGCGCTTGTTTTTTATTTATTTGTGGTTGTGACTTTACTTCCCAATTTTTGTAAAACGATTGGTGGAGAACAGTGTGCATGTTGTCTTAACCAACTATGCATAAAAGAAAGTAATATAAAAGATATTTAAATGTTATTTTTGCGATAGTATTTAATTGCTGTATCCCTCACATAGTAAGAAAAGTCATGTAAACTGGAAAAAACATACTGGAAACTGAATGTCTTAACACTAAGTTCCCAGAACTTAGTGTTAAGATATTCAGTTTCCATTAGGACACTAGTTCCCTACTTTCTGCCGATTTCTCGAGGCATTGTGAGTTGACTGGTGCAACTAAACATCGTTAACAGTACGAGGAAATGAAAATGTTAAATATTTCATTCACTCTGAGTGGGAATCGAACCCACGACCGTCACGTTTACAGCCATTCTCGTTTCCTCGCTCTAGTAAAAAAACATGACAAAGTCGTAAAATTCCGCCTCTCAAAACCTCATGTATCCAAAATTAGATGAAGTGCTCTAACAATAGGTATGTATATGCAGAGTTAATATCGAGGTAAAGTAAAAAAAGCAAACGTGCAATGACTTATCGGTGTCAAGGATCCTCAAACACCTACCTACGGTTTTTCATAATTTTAGATTTTCGTATCCCCCACACCACGTGGCGTGAAAAGACAACCCAGTTGATAATACAGTTCGTTCGATGTTTTAACGATTGTTGTTAATTTTTCCCAGAAATAAAATAGGTACATGGCCAGGCCAGTTGTGGCGCAGGGGCACAAGCGTAACTATAAACGCGACCGGCTGTGGGTTCGATTACCACTAGAGAAAATTAAATACTTAGTATTTCCATTTCCTCACTCTGGTAATGCGGTAAAGCGCGGCGTTGAGTTCCGCTACTCAAAACACAATGCCTCCAGAAGTCGACGGAAACTGGAACGGAAGTGTCCTACTGTGAACAGAGTGTCTTGACACTCGAGTGTCTAGGTTCCCAGGTTTGCAATGTAATATTTGCACGTAATATTTGGCGCTCCGACTTCTATGTCTAATTAAAGTATTTGATTAAAAATATATTGAAGTATTAAATAAAACATGACTAAAAATGACAAGAAGATATAATTTGAGTAATTGCTCTCATCTACTAGCAACTTTTTGACATATCTTTTAATTATTAAAGTGATAGTTCATATTAGGTACTTTTACTATGTAGCAGTCAATGTATAAATTGAAAAGGTCATCATATTCACATTTAAATAATAAATCAATTTGAGTATATTTTGCCAGAAATTGATTTTCAAAATAAATTTGACAAAATTAAATTTACGCGGGAACATAACATTTAACTTATTTGTTTTTAAGACAGCGTGTCTACAGGTAAACAATATACAGCCAAGAAACAAAATTATCTGCTCAATAGTTCGTTATTTCTTGGCAATAAAGACTATATGTAATGGTTCAATTAGTTTGTTTTTAGCATAGATATCATGGCCAAGGCCTCCAGAAATAAATGTTACATCCTCCAGAATGAAGACGACTGTGCCAAGTTTTTGTAATACGTCGTCAGTCAATATACAAAATCCACACTAGATGGTCAAGAGTGAAAGTTATTGTAGACACAAAGAGTGCTTTGTTTACAATAAAAAATAAACACAACATTACATAAATCCCATTATATTTTCAATTACATTTTTTAAAATAATAAAACATAACCATGACTGAAGAATATCAGGTATACACTAGAATGGAGGACATCACAGAGCAAGATGACAAATATTTAGCAGGTGCAAGGAAAGAAATTAGGAACGACTTAACAGTTATAATACCGGAAAATCCTTTTCCTGAAATAGAAGTAGATGCGTATCCACCTTTAAAATTTTCGTGGGTTATTCCAAAGAAGTTAGCAGCGATGGCTTTTCCAAGGCACATAGAAAATTTAAATTTTTTGGTCAATCAAGGCGTAACACATCTAGTCACGTTAACTGCTGGTAAAAAGCCTCCCGTAGATACCATTGCAAGATTGAGGTGGACTGAGATACCCATAGAAGAATTTGAATCGCCTAGTGTGGAGCAAATTAAAAAGTTTATCGATGTGTGCAAACGATCGGACAAAAATGGAGAGGTAAATCTGAATTATATATTCGTTTCGAATTACGTGCAATTTTTTAACTGTTTTATAAACTGGCAAATTTACTAAAAAATAAAAGCATAATGTAATAAAAAGTCTATTAGTAATAGAATGAATACAAAAAATTAACTATTTTAAGCTCTAAAGCCACGTGCGTGTTATAATTATAATAACAGCGTGTTTTATATTAAACTTATAATTTACGTTACAGATAATAGGTATCCATTGTCGTCAAGGTCGGAGTAGATCAGGTGTGATGCTGGCGTGCTATCTCATTCATTTTCACCGTTTCTTGCCAGACCAAGCGATGAACGTCATTCGGATGATTCGGCCAGGTTATTACCATTAAGTGTTATAAATAATAAAATCAATCTACTTTGCATTTTATAATGTAAATATAAGCTTCACGCATTCAGCAGGTTAGGCAGAAGGAACCCAGTGTAACCGGAGTGTGATAACATTTCGTTCTCCATTCTCCGACGAATTCTGAAGGCATTGCGTGTTGAGTGGCGAGCCTCAACGCCACGCTTTGCGGCGACACCAGAGGAAGAATTGAAAATATAAATTAATAAGATTTAATTTTATTTCTTCGAATCGAGATTGAACCCACGTTATAATCCACATGCCCTTGGGCCACTACTGGCCTCTATATAATATAAATAACTATTATTATACGGTTTCATTAAGCCAAAAAAAATTAACGCATTTTAAAATATTATGTTTGAGCTAATAACTACTACTCAAATAAATATCTATATCTTTGATTAATAAAAAAATCACGTGTATTAAAATATTTAGAAAAAAATATGAGATGCAAATTTGAATACTATATTGTATGTAATAAGATTAATCCTTACAGGATCATTAGATTTCGAGGAACAAGAAGAAGCAGTTGGCAAATATTTTGAACAACTTACAGAAGATAATCCACTCAGGTTTGGGGTGAGCGGAGATGTTATGGAAGAGTTTATAGCACTCGCCAAAGAAAGTACAAAGAAAGCTCTTTGATACCAACATTAGTAAATATTTTTTACTAAAAATAGATTTATATTTAAGAAGCACATTCTTATTATAGTTGTCAAGGTTCTACGTATACGTAAAACCTTGTATCAGGCATCTATCTAACATCGTATTGACTGTTATCCTTCATTTAATATATATTTTAAGTAATGTAACGGTATTTTTGAAAGAAGAAAGAAATTTTATCGCTTTTGAAAAGTAACACTAAATTATCTGTTGAATCAATTTGAGTAGAGTACCACCTGTTTAAAGCACGCCAACGTCTAATTCGTCGTAAATTTAAAAAATAAAAGTTTCTTCCGGTTTGTTTACGCTGTGAATTATTACTTTGCCGCCATTTCATAATTACATCTTTCAGTTTCACTTTATTATTTATTCATTCAAGGTTATTATGTTTTTGCTTCACGAAATTTTATTTAAGAATTAACGCTATACGTACATAAAAATTTTGATTAGTATGATGTAATTTTTTTTCTATTATTATGTGATTATTAAAAATTAATTAACTTTTGACACACATAGAAAGACATAAATAAGTAGATTTACACCTACTCGATTGCATACATTATTTGAAGTACAAGTTTTTTTAACTTTTTCTAAAAATATGCACTGCATTAATTGTGATTTTGTAATTATTTTATATTATTTTTAATTATATAAATAAAGTTGGTTTAGATTTGTTATATCATATTTTTATTTATTTATCTCTGCGTTTTAAATTAACACAATGAATACATTTATAAGATTTTGTTTCTATTTACTTTACTTAATTTACCTTTATTATAAATTACTAGACTGCTTTACTTACAGACAATCAGGACCGCCGTGAGGGCAGCCTGGAATGGGCTGCATCACCTAGATTTTGCATTAATTTGTTATTAATTTATTTCGAAGTGGACCACCAGTTCACCTAAGTAAAATATATGCTCAAGAGAGACTCTACGAGACCTAAGACTGAGGTTCTACCGTAACTAATTTAATTATTAACTGAGTATACAATATACTGTCTTGTCTACAATACGGAAACTGGAATAAAAATAAACTTGTTTGAAAAAGCTACATTATCGAATCATGTCTATTTTAGCATATTTTAAATTTTAGGTAAGTATACGTTAAAATGTATAAAAATATCCCTTAAATGAATTTACAGTAAATATTTTTTCCATACATCCATCTAACGTCAATCCCCGTGCCAATAGTTTCGATCTGGCTTCCATCCAACTCGACCTCAATGGCCGCCGACAAGTTAGCTCAGTATAATATTAAATTAACAAAGTTCAAAATCCCTAATAATTGGCAGAGCAAGTGTTCTAAATCATTAAGTGACGAAAGAAAGTGAGAGCTAAATCATATTTCGTTTTAGTTTTTTTTTTAAATCGGTTCAAAAAAGTGTATAAAAATAGAAAATTCTGGGCCGCAAGAAATCTTTATTAACCAATTGACCTTTGCCTAATCGTGCTATAAAGTGATTATTAACAATGAGTTCTATAAAGAAACGTACAAATGTGAAATTAGCGAAAATATTCTATAAATATGCAGATAGATTTGATCAGTTGCCCATTAAGGACGAAAAAGCAACTGAAATAGAAGAGGACTCGTACCCACCTTGCAATTTCTCTTGGTTTGTAGACAATAAAATAGCTGGCATGGCATGCCCCCAATATGTGGGCAACCTAAATTATTTAGCTGATTGTGGAATACAACATTTAATTACATTATCACCGGAAAGAACACCTCCATTATTGGAATGTAATAAAAAAATAAAATGGACTAGGATTCCAGTTAAAGAGTTCGAAGCGCCTACTTTGAAGCAGATTATAAAATTTATAGGTATTTGTAAAAATGCGGAGATCACAGGCGAGGTGAGGCTGACGTCAGTGTTGTATCTAATTAGAAACAGACTAGTGATTTAGTTATCGATTACATTTAAGTGTTCATACAGTAACATCTTGGAAATAGAAATTTAAACATATCGCACCTTTAAAATAAAAGTGACCTAAATGAACACGTTGTTTCCTGATTTAACTGAAAAAAACTAAAACTAATAAAATATGCGTAATTATATTTTATATGATTTCATTTTTTAATTATTATGGTAGGTCTCTTTCTATTTCTATTATTAGAATGTGCAAGCTTAATAGAGGCCGTCGTGGCGCAGCGGCACAGCGCTTGACAGTGAACGCGGCGTTTATGGGTTTAATTCTCACTTGGGGAATTAATTATTTTCTTTTCCTCGCTTTGGTATCTAGAAAAAAAGCAGATTTGATATTCGGTCATAAAAATTTGACGGTGCGAAACAATAATAAAATGTAGATTTATTTGGTTCAATTTTTTGTTGTAGCTAATATTTGATACCCATATAAGATATGAATGGTGGATTACTAGTATATCATTCTTGGTTCTGAACTTCAATACAAAATAATGCTATGCCTAAGTAATATTCTTTATTATATTAAAGTAACTAAGAATAAAATCAGCATGGTAGGCAGAGGGAACCTAGTGTTAAGACACTCCGCTCCCCACTTTCTGCCGAACTCTGGA
>DWAO01000496.1:0-25142 GCA_018230605.1 Heliconius congener
CCAGCTGAGCACGTTCTTCTTCATTCTCACCGTGACATCCTCGCTAGTACCTGTCCTTCTGTGATCTCTACATTGCAGGTTCGATCAGCTAAACTGACTACTTATACTCTCGTATCAAATAGAGTCACAATACTATTTTCTACACTCTTCTCTTATTTAAGATAAATTAAAAATTATGCGGTGCTTAGGGAACGGAGCGTCTTGACAGTAGATTCTCTCTACCTACAGTACAGCTTGGACGCTGTATCCCGGAGTCGAATGCACTACCTTCTCGCGTACCCATATAAAACGTGTTCTTCATCTTTATTGGGCACGCGACATTGAAGAACGACTTATACCTAATAGTAAACATGATAAAAAATGACTTAATGAATAAAGATTAACAAAAGATTAAGTCAGAATGCCTAATTACAGATAAATTACAATTTTATCTTAATTATTTTGATTAAAAGTGACGTATTTTAAATGTAACTGGACGACGTAAAAGAGGTGATAAAAAAATGAGTCTATCGCCGTTGTAGGTTCGATTCAGGGGCGGCCCACGGGCGCCGCATCTAAGAGCGTTTTTTTAGATCATCATGGTACAACAAAGATATGACAGCAGCGCGTCAGCCAGCGCGGTGGCGGTTTCATTGCACACGGGCGCTTCACAAGCTAGAACCGCCCCTGGTTCTATTCATTTTCTTCATTTATTGTTCTGAAAACTTCCATATTATATGATTCTCACATTAAAATGTGAAAAGAAAGCGGAATTGCCGAAAATATGCCCTCTTCCCAACATTGACGACCCTTCTCCCTTCTCTGCCACTTTTAGTGGTAATTTAGTACATCGTACAGTACTACGTACACATGTCGTTACACATTCTAATTTGTGATCACAGAGCCACATTTTCTTTAGCTTCATGCGGTATCCTACACTCAGCACGGTGGCCAGAGGGAACCTAGTGTCACAGTGAAAACACTCCATTGCTTTTATAGTTACACTTTGAGCCCCTACGCCACGACGCCTCGATTACAATTCGATTTCTACCTTTCAACACATTTCTCAAAGCATTAAACTATCAAAAAGATTTTGAAAATTAAACAAAAAATATTTGGTTATAAATTGATGGATCTTCCAAGCGAGCAAAATACAAAACCAGTAGTTTTCTTCACAAAATTTCTGGAGAAACTTTTAAAAAAATGTTACTTTGATGTCCATGAGTTTACACCGGACAGTTCCTGACTGTGCACGGGACGATTGTGGGTTCGATTCCCATGAGGGGAAATGAATTATTTTCTTTGATCCGCTCCGAAAAGGTAAAAAGCATCATTGAGTACCGCAACTTAAGACGTTATGACTTAAATTCGGGCGGAGAACGGAGTGTCTAAACACTAAGTTCCTACTTGTCGTGTCAATTGCCTATCCTAAATTTTTCTATGAATCTTTTCTCCTCATATTATTAAAGTCAGAATCTTATACGGATTAAAAATTATTAATCAGCTTCACGCTGTATCCCGCACACAGCAGGGCAGCCGCTGCGCCACGACTGACTAAAAATTATTATATATATCATATATCAATTTATCCAAAATTCGAAAAGGAAGAGGAAAAAAACACAAAAATCTTCTAAACACAATTTATTTATCAACACTATCGTAAATATTTCTAAAAATCTTTAACAATTCACTTAAATTGATGCCAGTTTTCGCTGAAATACCAACAACTTGCAAATGCTCTATGTCTCCCAACTCTTCCCTGACTTCCTTTAAAGTGTCTTTAGCCTCTTCAATGTCGATTTTATTCACGACGACGCAACGAGGTTTTTTTGATAGATTGTCACTGTATTTAAACAATTCTTGGTTTAATATTTCATATTGTGACAGCGGTGAATCTGTACCGTCTAACAAGAAGATTAACCCTCGACATCTTTCCACGTGTTGTAAGAATTGAATACCTACAAAATTTAGATAAAAATAAAAAAAGTAAATAAGTCTTTCTTTTTGCAAAAAAGAAAGAGAAAAAGAAGTCTTAGAGACTTGATGATTGTTTTCTGTACAATTTATTGGAGAAAAAAAGTAACTAAGTAAGTAAGTAAGTAAGTGTTGTAGGCAAACTCACCAAGTCCATAATTTTTGTGTGAGCCGGGAATCAAACCTGGTAAGTCCGCTATCGCCACTTGCTCATAGTCGTCGTATGGAACCATTCCTAGAAGAAAAGCTAAATAAATAAATGGTTATAGTGGTCGTGGACGGACCTCGACATATGTATACAAACATTAATACAGATTTTATTTATTATTTCCTAATAATCCTTTAGTCCCTTTTCGCTTCTCCCACATAAATCAGGGTAGACATAGATCAGAGAGGCAAAGTTCCCAAAAATATTAAAAAACAATCCTGAAATTTCCAAATACCCTAAAAAAAAACCCAACAAAAAAGTACAAAAATATAACACTAACCGATATGCGGGCGCAATGTCGTAAACGGGTAGGGCGCGACAGTAGGCCTTGCCCTAGTCACCGCTCTGAGTAGGGTACTCTTCCCTGCGTTGGGCAGCCCTATGAGACCTAGGTGGGCCATCGATCGGACTTCTAAAAAGTATTGATTGGTCTCACCGATAGCTCCATATTCAGCTACCATTGGAGCCTAAAAGAGAAAAGAATATAAACATATTTTTAAGCTTCACGCTGTATCCCGCATATAGCGGGGTAGGCAGAGTGCACGTGTTGTTCCCTATTAATGGGACTCTTTATGGCACATAAGACATATAAATAACGTAAAGTAATAAAATCCAGTCGTGGATTTTATTATTTTACGCGTGGTTGATATTTACAATATCTTTTTCTTTCTTTCTTCGTGCCAAATTACATAACAGTAGTTCACGGGAAGGACCCTCTAGGTTTAGGTTACGCGAATTTCATACAAAATACAGCAAAAACGATTCAAAAGCACTAGTATTTTTTCTGAGCTCTAAGAGAGTATAGTCCTGAATATTTAATATTAATTTTGGCCGATGCCTCCATGCGATATCGAGATAAATGGTCATGACGAACAATAAAGTTATCCTAAAATGATTTCTGTTGTTTTGAGGTACGAAATCCTAAAAAATCTGAGAAACATGCCTACCTGTTCAGTGGAAGTAAGAAAAAATCTGTTTCCCCTTCCCCCTGCGCCCCCTCGAGCGGCTACGAACATTGTATCCTCGTGTTGTAAGTCACCAATCACTCGACCAGTGGTGTCTCTTATTATTGTACCTGTATATGTATTATGTATGAAGAAAGTTTTTTTTTTAGCATAAAATGGCAGAAAGCAGGAGTTCAACTCCGCGATAGAGCATAGAGCAGAACCTATGAAGTAATCGAACCCACAACCGTATGTTTTTATATTATGTCTGACAGACAAATATTTCACCTCATCAAAATATTGTTATTAAAGTTAGTTAACACCTTTCTATAAACATGGCGGTTTTAGGTTCATTTGCCAATCGGAGTTATTATTTTCACTTTTCCAATCTGGCACAAAGTCTATGTTGAGGCACTTACAACTCGGTGTTTTAAATTACTATTGGAGAAGGGAGTGCCTTAATTCTTGGTGCCCCCTGCCTACTTTGCTACCGTGGATACCACGTGAATATATGTATATATAAGGATTAAAGATATAAGCTATGTGATTATATAATGATTTCTATAAAATTTTATACAAAAAGGACACAGATACCATTTCTAGTACAGTATAAACTATATTTTTTTTACTGCTTCACACTGTATTCCGCAGGAGCACTTAGCAGGACAGGCAGAGGGATCCTGAGAAGCCAGTTGTAAGACACTTTGTTCCCATTCAGACACTTCCGTTCATCACTTTCCGCCGAATTCTGGGGCATTGCACGTTGAGTGGCTGACCTGGACGCGGCACTCGTTATCAGAGCGAGGAAATAAAAAAAAAATAAAACTCACAAACCTCACTCACTGGCCTCAACAACTATTTATTATATATGAATATGATATTTTTGTCAAATTGAGCCCGTTGTGGGGAGGCAAAGTTCTATCTGTAAACGAGAAGGCTGTGGATTCAATCTCTGCTACAAAAACTGAACTATTTTCATTTTCCTGCTATGTTAACTAGACAAAGAGTGGTGTTGAGGTACTCAACCCACTACTCAACTTGCAGTTGACCATAAACAATTGTGTTTACATTCACACACTTATGCCATTGGGCCATGACAGTCTCTGGATTTCTATACATAATCATTAATATTTTGTATTAAAAGAACGGAACCTAAAGGAACTTCTATAATAGTGTGCTCTGCATTCTTTCCATTACAATCCTTGTTAGCGCCTCTCTCCCCATGCTTCGCTAGGATCACTGAGTGACAGTGATTCAAACTTTTTTTGCTGTGCGTTGCCTAAAATCATAAGAGGCATTTATTATTTCATTTCATATTTACTAAAAATTATAAAGCTGGACAGTTTATTTGGCAGAAACGTCATATGACAGTCTTGATGAAACTCAGCAGAGCACTTAGATGTCACATGTCATAAACAACAAATACATCGTGATTTCCACTTGATCACAAAGCAAAGCTACAGGTTTGTCCCATGATAATATGAAAAGATATTAGTATATAGGAATGAGAAAAAAGGAAAAAATAGTTTTAAAGGATAGGTTCAGGCTTTACTCCTGGCTTACTCAAGATAATAAAGCCTTTATTCGGCATTGTTTTATGTTAAAATAAATTACTTAAACTATTATTTAAAATCTAACTCAAACTTTAACTTAGATTGTACTATTTAAGATTTACTTAAGGTCTGTAAATCTGTTTGCCAATTGACAAAGGCTTCCTCCAACCTTATCAACTTGTTTCTATCATTTGCAACTCTGTGCCATGTTTACGCTGCTACATGTCTTATATCATCATCCACATGTGGTCTGCCATTTTTTCTTTTACTATCTCTGGGGTACCATTGTGTGACTCATTTGCTCCACCTGTTTTTGCCTCTGATTGTGTGTCCAGCCCATCTCCATTTAAGTCTCTTGATGTTATTATTATTACTCTAGCTGTAGCCTGGCAGAGAGAATAGTGCCCCAATCAAACATGTCATCAACCTCTTCATATATGTCTTCTGAGGGGACTTCATGCTTTACATATTTACACCTTTCTTTCTATTATTGATACTATGTCCATGAAATTCTTCTACACATCTTCTCTTATACCACTTCATTCAATTGTTCTAACATGTTGCATTCCATCCTTTCTTGATTTCTTACAAATATAAGAACCTTAGTCTTACTTATATTTAGGCTTGACAATCATATATTTATACATCAGAATGACACATAGGCTACATTTGATGTATGGATTTGGATAGTTTGGCTATAATTTTAAGCGGGCAATTGTTTGGGTTCGCTAGTCTTTACACAAGTTTCTAACCTGAAATATAACGTGTCCACCATGTCCACCATCCCCCCCATTGGGTCCAGCTTGTTCTTTACACCAAGCACTTAGAAAGGACACACAGCCATCGCCTCCATTACCTGCTACAGCCCTAACTCTGCAAGCATCAACGTAAAATTGTACATTTTTACGAGTGGACTTAGCTTTTAGACTTCTTAACGCTTTTGGCGTATATTCATTTGAGAAGTTGCGTTTAATTTGTGAAAATAATATTGTTTTTGCATTTTTTATTAGTAATGTGAGGTTCATGTTTGTTTTGGTTTGGAGCCTCGGAGGTTATTTCATCATTTGGTTTGACAGCTGTCAATGTCAAATGAGATTTGACATAGCGTAAGGAAATAAATGTAAGTTGGAAGAAAAACACATTAAAAGAAATATTTATAGTATAAGTTCTTTTACAATTTTGTACCGAAGTATTCTCTTATTATATTTTTATAACTTTACTTAAATGTTTATTTTATGTTTATAGAAGTTAAAATGTATATTGATCTTTTATAATACTCTTATAACAAGATAACAACTTATATTCTGTCCTTAGTAATTTTCCATTTAAACATATAGTCCCTAAGGACTATATGTTTAAATGGAAAATTCTTAATTAACATTTTTAAAGTGTTATTCCACACTTAAGAAAGAAAAATCCTTATTGCTTGAAAATAATTAAATAATAGTTGTTTTCTTAGTAATAAATATATAATTACAGATACTCTGCAGTTTGCAGTCACGTACGGCAGTATCAAAAACAACAAGGATTAATAATAAAACAGATAAAATAAAAAAATATTTTTATTTGTGTTTGTGTTATAGTTGTGTAAGCATTTCTGATGTTCTAATGTTCGAAATCTATTCTGCATTTCGACGATTAGGCTGAAAAATAAAAACAATTACAACTTGTAATATTTATATAATAAAAAAAGGTTTATTTTTAATTCTCAATTCGATTAGCAAAAATATAAAAAAAAATTAAATACCCTATTGAATTTCCTGACCTTTTATAGAAAATAATAATATTTTTATATTATTATTCTCCTAGTTTTCCCTTTCCACTTTTTCCTTATTCCGACCTTTTCTACTCCCCCTTATCCTTGATTTCCCTTCCGTCTTCTACTTTCCTTTACCTACCATTCACTATCCTTCTACTCCCGCTTACCCTTTTATTCCTCTCCCTTTTTTCTCTACTCCTCTTTATCCTTACCCTAGTATTTCCTTCTATCTCTCTCTTTCCCTTTTCACTCACCTTAGTCTTCAGATGCACCAATTTATTATGATTGTACAGTACGGCCTCATATCCGAAGGCGGCGGGGCACTTGGTGCAGCGGAACGGTCTTTCTCCCGTGTGGGTCCTTATGTGACCTTCTAGACACTTCTTTGTCTGTGTTTTTGGATAAAAATATGATTTATTAACGAACTTCAATGCTGACACAATGCCTACCCTGCGATATGTAGGACATAGAGAAAAACAGTAGGAGGTTCTATATAACTTCATTTTGTATCCAGCTTATAGCACAGGAGACAGAGGGAACCTAATTTTTTTTTCGTTTTTGAGTGTTTGAGAGAGAGCTGTTCCTCTATTATTTTTTATGTGTAATGGGGAGATGGTGTGTGTGTGTGTGTCTCACAGTATAGGTCTTCCCGCACACGTCGCACACGTGGTTGCGCAGGAGGCGCGCGGCGCGGTGCTGCATGCGGCGGTGCGTGCGCAGCACCGTGCGCGACGAACACGACTGTAACAGCACACCACTAAATATACCTTTATTAATGGAATCTAAGGAAGGAATTGAGTATCTTAACACTACGATTTTTTTGCATACTCTGTAATATGCGGGATGCAGCGAGAAACTATGGGAAAATTTGGGGACGTAGTGTACGGAATAATAAAGAGACCCGGCCAAATGCGAGTCGATCTCATCCACCGGGTTCCGGACCAAGTTCATGATTGTAGGTCAACGGGGTATTATAAAATATATAAAAAAATTGATTACGCGACGAATTTCATACAAAATGCAGCAAAAACGGTACATAAATATTCGTATCTTTTGATTGCGTTAAGTTGGAAGCTTAATTATTTGTGTGCGCTTCCTCGCGATACCCCCACGCTAACTCGTCTCGACAGACGGACAACAAAGTGGTTCTGTTGTTACTTTTAGAGGTGCATAACCCTAAAAAGCTTAGATAAATTACACCGAAACGATAAAATGTGTAATAATATATTTATTTATTTAATAGCGACCAGCCCGCGGCTTTGCACGTTAATATATATTATAGCTGAATTATCCAAAATGTTAATCATTAATGTATCGTTCCGATGTATAAGCTATATTGCTGTAAAGTATCTATCTAAATCCGTTCAGTAGTTTTTGCGAGAAAGTGAAACAAACTGTCATCCAAGAATTACTCCAAAAAATTCATCCATCCTCACAAATTTCACATTAATAACATTAGCAGGATATATATCCAATTCTTACAAATATCCATCAGCCCGTCTCATCAGTCCGCACCGACCCCACAAACCCCCAAAACCACACAAACTCCAGAAACCACTTACAAAGTTACATCCCGGTAAAGTACAAGAAATGGGTGTTAATTTCAGATGTACTGCAAGATTGTGTTCCTCGAGACGAGTTCCGTTGACAAACTTCTTTTCACACAATTGACAGGCATATCTGTTGAATAAAATAAAAATATCATGTAATACAACAAAATATAGACAAATAAAATCAAGCCAGAAAAAATAAAATTAATATTTACTGAAAAAGTAAAGTGTGGAAAAAAATATACATATAGCAAATACAGCAGAAGGAATGAAATAATTGAGTAGAATTATTTGCTAAATGTATCTGCTTTCAATTTAATATAAAAAAAGCGAGTCTTAAAAAATTTAATAAATAGAGACTCAAAAAATAAAGTTAGAGTTCTACTTTCTTATCATATATAAACATTGAATCCACTACGAATATAATACTTACTTGAGCCTCGCGGGATCGATGTGCTTCAAATTATATTTTAAATGTTGATTGAAAGACATTTTGTTTTTGAAATTTTTGTCACACTGAAATAAATATTTATATATATAAATATAGTCAAAATTTTACTAATAAAGTTTAAAAGAATTATTAAAATTTTGAGACTTTATATTTTTAAATTTAAATTCAGTTATATTAAATCATTAAAATATAAATTTATTTAAAATATAAAAAATAGAAAGAAAATAAATGCTAATAAGAAATAATAAGATATTCTATTAAAAAAACATCGTAATAGTAAATATTATACTAGCGACCCCCATGCGGCTACACCCTGAAACTAATTGTATATATTGTAGTCAAATTTTACAAAATGTTTTCATAAATTGTACCCTATTGCATACTAATTACTGACGTATAAGCTATGTAGCTAGTCGTGGCGTAGAGACAATAGTGTGTGACTGTAAACACGACAGGATGTGGGTTCGATTGCCACTCGGGGGATAAAATATTTAATATTATGTACCGCTCTGGTGACTAGCCAAAGCGCGGCGTCGAGTACCGCCAATTAGCACACAATGCCTCGAGAATTCGTAGTCTTGCGTAAAAGTGTAACAGACACCCATCCTCACAAGCTTCACATACATAATATTAGTAGAATCAGTAGGATGTGCTTACAACATGACAATATAATTGCGCAGACGCGTCGTGAGTTACCAAATGTACTTCCATGGCTTTTTTAAATAGAAACTTTTTATTACAACGTGGACATTCGAACTCCTTTTCGCCATTGTGTATACTAAAAATAAAAAAAAGACTAATATAAATCCGGCTTGAAGGACCAAAAATGATTTTATAAATAAACATATTTTTAATAAACAACATTTTCGCCGAAGACGAAATATGGTGTATACTGTATACGTATGATATAAAGAGATATGGTAATAAATATATACATTTTACTTTTATCCGAGTATTTAAATGTAAGTATTATAATATTATTATATAATACATTATAAATACATTTTTTAAAATATATAAGTTTAAAATTTAAGTTACCTAAGTATATAATTTTAAATGTTATATAAATAAATAGTATAATATAGATAAGAATATAAGATACATAATGGTCGATAAAACAGACATGATTATTTTCATTAAATCGTAATAGAATGAAGTTCTCTAATGTGATTTTCACTACGTAGTAAAATGTGTGGCTCACCTTCAGATTTCCGAATAAACACTCTGCTATTAGATATCCAACAAAATTTATAATTATGAGCTTTTTTAAGTTCTCGAGCAAGAAAAAACATTTTTTTTACTTTATCAGAATAATGAAATACATAATTAAATGTGTAAAGAAATACATAATTAAGTGTGTACTTATATGCTTATTGGTGTAAATAAAGAGATAATTAAGAGATTTGAAAGTAGTACATTAGTAATTTTCCTAATTTTGGTGATGCATGGAGTGTTTTCACACTAGGTTCTTTCCGCCTATCCTGTTATATGCGGGATACAGAGTGAAACTGAAACTAAAGGAATTTAACTGTACTTAAATATACGTACTTACATATGTATGTAGATACTTACAATAAGTGTGTTTTCAACGACGTCTTATCTCTAAAACTTTTCCCGCACAATTCGCATTTCGGTCTTTCCGCATGATTTTTCTCATGGTTTCTTAATTTTGCTAATGTCCTGAAGAGAATAAAATTAAATATAAGTAAATGTATTTGTTAATGTAGGGAACGGAGTGTCTTTCACTACGTTCCCTCTGCCTACCCTGCAGTGTGCGGGATACAGCGTGAAGCTGATTTATTTATTTTTAAATGTTATTAAAAACTCCAAGCTATAAATTCAAACAATTTTCTATTAAATTATTTCCATCTTTAATCATATTCCTCGCTCTACTCAACACGCAATACCTCCAGACTTCGGCGGAAAGTGGGGAATGAAATTATCTTAATGAGAACAGAGTGTCTTAACACTGTGTTTGTCACTAGGTTCCCCCTGCCTGCCATGTGGGGGATACAGCGTAAAGCTAACAAAAAAAAGCCTTCAAATTTTATTGTACTCTTATGGCGTTCTTAATTTTAAATTTAAATTCTATTTATTATCAATAATATTTTTAAGCCATTGTGTCACAGTGGGACAGTGGCTGACTGTAGCCGCAATTGTTGTTCGATGTCTACGAAAGACAAAGGTTTTTTTTTATTAGCTTAGGTAGTAAAGTTTATGCCTGAATATTGAGAAGACTGCAAGAGAGGGAGGGAGGCCCAAGAGCATGTATGGATCAGACCTTTCCATCTGCATGATCACGGAAAAGTTCTTGTATGCAGCGTGAAGTAATAATAAACAATAGTTAATTAGTATCTAAAACTCACGTGGCAACAAACCCGCAGGTACAGGCGTGCGTGGGTGCGGGCCCGCCGTGCGCGCGCGCCACGTGGTCGGCGCACAACGCCGCGCGCGACCACGTGGCCTGGCACGTGCTGCACCGCCATCTGGGGGTTACACTGATATCTGTACTTCTATACAGCTAGTTTGAATGCGCTAATCTACGGAATCTGTTTTAAATTCATTTATGTGATTTTTTTTTAAAGTGGTTTTTCCCTACCTTCCTATACTTAGGAAAGAAAAGTACTTATTAAGAAAACATATAAAAATTTGAACGTAGCGGGATTTGAACCCGCGCCTATTTGGAAATCGTCCAGGAGTTCTGACCAATTAAGCCATCATATCTCATCGAGATACGTCGAAATTCTTTATACGTTTTCTTAATAAGTAATGACATAATATGTGCAAAAAAAAATGATTTTTGTGTGTTTTAATAGTCCGTTTATTGAGGAAGGAAGACATATATAATTCACTATATCTGCGATCAGAAATACATGGCTATTAGTTATTGTAATTAAATCTGAGTTCTGTATAATCAATAATGCATAAATTAAACAACTTTATAATTGTAAAAAGAAAATCAACAGTTCGTTGGCACTCACTTGACTCTGTGCCGCCTCCTGTGCGCGGCGAGGGCGTGCGCGTCCCTACACCGGATGTGACACACTGCACATTCAGCATCGCCATTCGACTGGAATTTGTGAAAAATCATTCTTATCAGCTTCCGCCGTATCCCGCGCAAGGCTGAGGGACGCTAGTGTTAAGACACTCCGTTCCGTACTTTCCACGGAATTTTTCGGGACACTGCATGTTAAGTGACGGAACTCGACGGCGGGCTTCGCTCTAGCACCAAGACAAATAATTCATTCCTTCGATTGGAGATCGAAACCATAACTGTCGCGTTGCAGTTACTCCCCTGTGCCCCGGCGCTACAGCGGCCTCAAAAATTAAATTGAATAAATAATCATAATATATTATGATATTTTATGATTTGGGAGGTGAGAAGTCTAGTGAAATGGTGGTCATTGTTTTCTAATACAAAACGTCAATTTCCATTTGAAAAATGTTCTCTCTGATTATGACACCAAGTTGTCATAATCAAATGATTATGAAAATGAATTTAATTTAGAAACGTTTTTGTCATACTTTTACATAATATTAATTTACCTTGTCATGTTTTTTCATATGATTATCTAATTTACACTTATGATTGAATCCTATAGCACAATCGTAGCATTGATAGCTATGGCGTTTAAAAGTTTCACTTTCAAGTGTTTTTAGTCGTTCTTCCTCTACCTGAAATGATTTAGATTTAAAATGATTACTTTAAATAATTTATTCAAAATAAGACCTTTAACACTTACGTAATGAAAAAAAGCACAGAAATTAAGGAATGTTGCCTAACATCATTTTCTTCATTTTCATTTTTATGAAAATGATGTTAGGCAACATCATTTTCATAATGAAATAAAAAATTATAGAATAGATTATTTTTCTATTTTAACCAGAAAATATGCTTAGTGCTAAGTAAATCATATTAATTTCTAATCCATTAAGTAACCGAAAATGTGTAACAAATTCTCCATATTCTTCTGAAGCCAAAAATAGCAAAAATATTTATTTACTACTAACCTCTTCCCATGACAGCATAACTAGTTGTAATCTGTCGGTAGCCATATTTAATTTCTCTAATTTTTGTTTGATCCTGTCATTGCAAATCACTCCGGAGGGCAGTTCACGTTTTTTTACTTTATGTTTTTTGTCATCTTAAATCATAATCTTATAATTTAAATATAAAATATTATAGCTGTTGTATTTCATTTGTTACACAAATAAATGTTAAAGTGACTGTGTGTGACTGTGTCTATTTTTAACTTTGGAAGTCATCTTGCAAGTTGCAGTATTGCTTGTTTAAACGCTACGGTTGCGGGTTAGTTAGATTGAAACTCGGAGAAGTAAATTATTTTCATTTTCTCGCTCTAGTGTTTCTATACTCACTTTCTTTCCTAGTTCTTTTCTTTCTCTCTTTCCTTATTATAAGAGGTTCATCATCTGATTCATTGAAATCTTCTTTTGCGTTTACTTTTTCTTTATTATTATTTATTTTCACATTCTCACATTGATTATCATCTTTTATGTCTACCTGTAAATTTTATTTAGATTTTTATACATATTTTCAGTCATTGCATTTTTGTAATTTTTTGACGATTATTAAGTACTTTATAGAGGAACAGAGTTAATACATACAATACAATACATTAGTATGTACGTATATGTGTGTATGTGTGGTCATTTTTAACCACCTTAAAAAATCCCCCATAATCTCGTGTTTGGCTGAACCGATTTAATCAAATAATTTAAACTTATCTTTTAAACTTAAAAGTAAGAAATTCATGTTTTACTTCAGACTAGCATTGAATGCAATAACCATCTTTGGCTGGAAAAGTTATCAATTTTTTTGTAAGTATAAAGAATAAAAGAATATTATAAGAAGTAATATTGAGTCCAGTCGTGGCGCACCAGCATAAGGGTGCAACTGTAACGTGACGGGTTGTGGGTTCGACATCCACTCGAGAAAATTTAATATTTAATATTTTCATTTCCTCGCTCTGGTAACTAGGCAAAGCGCGGTGTTGAGAACCACCACTCAACGACTCTGTCTTAGTAATCGGTCGGTAGCTACGTGCTATTTTCATTATCATCGAGTTGGTTAGATAGAAAGAGATCTGACAGTGGAAATGAAGAATGCACTAAGAAGTTTATTTTTCTAGTAACAAGTGTGAAATTTACTTAACTGATGTACCTACAGTGCGGTCGACAAGTCGTGGACGCCCTGGAGTTAGGTTTTCTGGACTTTTGCGCATTGTGCACGGGAACGTTTCAAAAGCAAGAGAAACAGCCATCTATAACAAATTTCAGTTCGGCCACAACTCATCGACCCTACTTTAAATGCTTACTAGTATATATTCCATATCAGAATGATTTATTATACATTGTACTTTCTTTATAAAAAAGTAACAAAAAAATTACCTTCACTTGACTATCATCGTTATCACAAGTCAAAAAATCATCATTATATTCATTGAAGGTATCATTAAAATGGTCTTCCTCTATTTTAATGAAAGGAATTTCTATATTTATTGGCATTTTCTCATTATATATAATTTCAGTTATAGTTTCATACTTTTTTACAACTAAACTTGATAATGAATCCATTTGATTGTCCGTCTGTAAATAGATAAATATGATAAAATCTAAACGCAAGTACACTGGGTTACATCGACACGATTAAAGTGATATATAGCCTATAGTCCTCCTCGATAAATGGACTATCCCATACAAAAAAATTTTGCAATGCGAACTTGTAGTTCCTGAGATAAAAAACCAAACACATTATTTAGCTTAATAATTTCAGTATTAGACAGATACTAAAATTATAGTGTTATTTAGACACAAAGATGCTCTAACGACATAAATAAGAAATATAATAAAAACAATATACTTTTTGAGTAGTTTTCGTACTGTGACTCTGATTGTTTTTTAATAATAAAGGTGTTATGTTGCAAAACAGTATTAAATGACTTAAATTGTTAAATAAAACAAGCACCTTCACGTTGTGACCCGCATATAGCAGTGAGAGAAACTAATGTTAAGACACTTAATCTCCCACGCACCGCACTATCAACTCATAGCATATATAGCGGAACTCAACGCCGCGCTTCGTATACCAGAACAGAGATAAAAAATATATAAAACAGGTTTACGTTGTATTTCGCAGGTAACTGGGTAGGTAGAGGGAACCTAGTGTTAAGGCACTTAGTTCCATTGCCCATTTCCGAGAGGCTGTTTGTTAATGGAACTCAACGCTGCGCTTTGTCCACTAGAGTGGGGAATTGAAAATAATTTAAATATAATGATTCCCCCAGTAATGTATCTTCATTTAAGGATATATTTTTTTTAAACGGGGTTTAAAAAAACAAAAATATGTTTGGAATTTAATTTCTTAATAAAAGACTTGAAATGAAAATTGTAGAGAAATATTTTATTTTACAACAGTTGATATAAAAAAGTCACATTTTTACAATATAAGTATAATAATAGGTAAATAAATAATAAAGTTTTTTTCTTATTAAAAAATTAACTTCCATACATAGATTTTTTTGTAGATTAAAAAAAATTGTAGATACATTATTTTTTACAAGAAGTCTACAACTAGAAGGTTCTTTTAGCTCATTTTTTTATATTAGTAGTTATTACTTAAGTTTTTTCTCATTAATAAATACCTTGTGAAGATCTTAAATATAATTATCTATTAATACACATTTTTAGCTCAACCTTGTATCAAGCATGGGCAGAGGGAACACTCAATTCTCCACTTTCCACCCAAATTCAAGACATGTTGTGATCATTTACTCAACTTAACGTCGCATTTAGCGTTATTATAGCGGAAAAATGAACATTATCATTCCTCAGAGTGAGAATCGAACCCACAACCAACACGTTTACAGTCAAACGCTGTTACACTACTATAACTTATATACATATAATTAAACTTAATATATTATAGCGCTTTTTATAAAATACATCAACTACTCACATAAAACTTTTTTTGTAATAGTTTCAAGCACATGAAGTATAACATTATAAAATTTTCTAAAGAAGAAAAATTATTTTTTCTTTTCAATAATTACAATGTATAGAAAAAAAGTATTTGTAAATAATAAAGTAAAGTATAATATTTTTTTATTTCAGGTACGATAGAAAAAAATTGTAATTTTTTTTCATTCATTTACTTATATTTTAAACTGCACTATTTTTTGTTTAGTAAAATTAATGTTAATCTTTTTTTTTTTGTTTTTTATTCCATTTAAATTTAAAAAAATGAATTTTGTATGTAATGTCAGTCAATCTACATAATACAAATAGACTACCACAATATATTTTTTTTAATTTACATTTAAGTAAATTCATCCAATAATTTATTAAAAATTAACTTTTTGGTCTTGTTTATCTATACACATTTTATTTACTTGGAGACATAAATGGTTAAAGGTGCTAATTTCTAGTATGTATTAGTTATTCAATAATTTTATAGCAGTATTAGGAAACTTAAAATAACTCTGTATTTCTAGTACTTAGTTAGGAGTTTTTCATTATCCATTATTATTATTATGTTGGATTATGCAGAAATTCCATTTTTTTTTCCAATTGCTTGAGCTCAACAATTAGTATGATAAATTTAAAAGGTCTTGTCTTAATTCAGTTATGTCTTTAGTTTACTTTACAGAGTATATAAATTCATTTTCTTATTGACACATCCATTTTTTTATGAATATAAACTAACAAATATGTTATGTAATTTCCATACAATATTGTCGATAATTTAAATAGAAGTGTTAATTTGTGTATAATTCATATATAATTAATTTATAATTTTAAATATTAAAAAGTCTTACATATGAATTTAATATAAAATGTGCGTGTTTCACTTGTTGTTTGAATTTTATAAATTTTCTCAATATTGCTTTACACTCCCAACATAATTGTAATGTATCTGCTTTTCTATCCTGGAAATTAAGTTAAATATATTTATTACAACTGTAATATGTAGTCGCCCTCTGAAACTTGTTGTTACATTATACCTAAATTATACAAAATTTTTACATAAATTGTAGCTTATGAGTTATTCTAACTAGTGTAAACTTTTATGTAAGCTTGTTTAGTAGTTTTTGCATGAAAATGGAATCATCAATGGAACATCCATCCTTAGAGACTTACACATCTCTAAATTTATAAGATTTGTAAGGAATATAATACTTCAAATGTATACTTTCAATATTATAATAATCTTCCCTTTCTTATCTATGGCTTCGCCTGTCATCAAATGAAAAGAACTAAAAATATGGCATGAATTCTAAGCAAGGATGGTGTTAGCTCTAAACACACACTTAGTACATCAATTGAGGTTATATAATATAGCCTATAGTCTTTCTCGATAGTGCCTTAGATTAGCACAATCAACCAAACAAACTCTTCAGATTTATAATATAAATGTAGATTAAAGAAAATATATCATTTTCCTTACATTTATTACAAAAAAGGGCAAAAAGGATTGTGTAACACACAACACAATATTTTCTCATATTTCCACATGATATATTAAAATGCAGCGAAATCGGTACCCATTGTTTTATAAAAAGGTTGTATTAGCTATCCAAGTTCCAAAAAATAAATATTTTAATAACTTCTAGCTGTATACCACATTTAGCAAGGAAGGCAAAGAGAATCTAGTGTCAAGATACTTTCCTGTTCTCAACTTTTCGCCAAATTTTGAAAATATTGTGTGTTGAGTGGCGAAACTCAATTTTAACTTTCCTCTCATGGGAACCGAACCCACAACCGCCGCGTTTACAGTTAAATAAGTTATTATGTAATACATAAATTGAAATATAACTCACGATTTTAGTAAAACTGTAGAATATCTTTGTTTCGTAATCGTCTAAGTCAATGAGGCTTCTGTCAGCGCTTAGACAACCTTGACATACCTTTAACCTCACGTTTACATATTTAGCCATTTTATATTTTAAAATAAATTACTTGTGATTGTAAAGTTATATCATTCTTTTTGTTTACAATAAGTCGAAATATCGATCAATACTATGCTTTGACAGTTAACTTGATTTTGACGGCTATTGCTTTTTTTTTAAAGTGTGGCAATGGTAATAAGTTATACAGCATTTAGTGATGTACGGACTACGGTAATAATTATTTAACACAATTTTATTTTAATTAATATGAATGATTAAAATTTTTTTTTTTTTATTATAAATTTTTAACGACACTTGGAAACAGTCCAAGCGCTCTGACCGCTAAGCGGTAAGTTCTCATCAAGCTACGTTGAAATTCTTATTGTAAGAAGCGACAATTTATTTATGTTGCTAGTGTCTCTGCAGGGAGTATTTGTAAATTTCTGTTACCCAAAGATAACGAGGAATAACCACTCGATTTGAATATAAGAAAATCGTGTGTTGTATCAAAATATAGAAATACAACCAGCAATGCGCCGGAAAAAATGCTTTTTTGAGTTCCAATGGAAGTCAAAATGCAAAAGAAATGTTTAAAAGGGTAGATTCGTTTGGAGATGAAAGCAAAGTTTATTGTTGTGAAGACCATTTTGACGTAAGTATAATGAAATCAGCTTCACGCTGTATCTCGGGGGAAACCTAGTGTTAAGACATTCCGTTCTGCACGTTCCGCCGAATTCTTAGGCATTGCGTGATGAGTGGTAGAACTTAAACGTTTTGTCTCGACAGAAGAGCGAAGATAAATTTAAATAAATATTTCATTTGCTCGAGTGGGTCCACAATGGAATCCACAACCAGTCGTGTTTATAATTACACTTTGTGCTCCTGCGCCACGACTGGCCTTTAAGTACAGTGATAATATTTTAATAGCCCTACTTTGTATTGTATACTTTTGTAGTTTACATTTATGTAGTTTAATTATTTTAATAAGTGGTTTAGAACCTTTGGTATTAAAACTTACTAATTTCCCGTTACGTTTACATTATAACAGAGTACTTGAAAATAATACAACTTTTTACATTACCGTTTGATTCTTTTAACTACCTACTAGAAATCACTATGTATTTTGATTGTAATTTTAATTTTATACGTACTTTACTACTTAATATTCCATTTAACTTTTAATTAATATATGTTAAATATGGATTTATAAAAGAAACGAATAAAAAACCTAATGTTAAGTCAATCTGTTACCCACTTTCTGCAGTATTCCGAAGGCATTGCATGTTGAGTGGCAGAACTCAACGCCGCGCTTAGCCTCGACATCTCGATAAATTTAAGTAAATATTTCATCTCCTCGAGTGGAGATCGAACCCACAACCAGTCGGTTTTACAGTCACGCTACGTGCTGCTGCGCCACGACTGGCCTCATAATATTACTCTTAATAGATATAATCTTACTCTTGGCTGAAAAAGCTAAAAGCTAGCTAGACACAGCTTATATAGAACCATAATATTAGTAGTTGAACTAAACTATTTAAAGTACAAGTTAGCCGAATTGCAGGCATTGATTATTGGTAATATCTGAATGGATTTATTTTATTATATTGTACAGTACGATTTGATTACTTACATTATTATAAAATTAATACTTTTTGGCAAAAAATATGAATATGTTTAAACTTAACCTGGGACATATATTAATTCAGAGATATATTGATCAAAGGAGGTAAAGAAAACACAATTATATTATTTGTATATTATATTAATCGTTTTTACATGTCCAAAAACGAAAACACAATAAAAAAATAAATAGAAAATACTAAAGTAGAATAAATTAAATTACAGACTGTAGCTATAAATAGGGTTCAGATTATGACATTCAATTAAAAAAATATATTTTTGTAACGGTCTTTGTAATATTTATTGTTTAATGAAAATATCGATAAATTACTTTTAAACAAGAATTTTTATACGGCTTTTGTAATTTTTTATTATGATGTTTATATAAGTTATCAAGAAATCATTTTTAAATCCCTTTAAATACTTTTTAAATACACAGCTAACATAATTTAACAACTATTTAAGAATTAAAGTTTAAAACTCGTCCGTCAGTTATGAATGATATATTCTTAAATAGATCAATTTAACTGTGACGAGTTTTAAATTCGATAGATGGCGTTGAACTAAAACTAGAAAAGCCCCTAATGGCCCCAGTGGCTTTGCTTAAACCAATTTTTAATTTAATTTGTATTAAAACATCGAATATAATCAAAGTCGATTCAGCCCACTGGTTCTTAGACTAGAACGGTCACGTTTTCTTAATTTTCTCACCGAATTCTGGTGTTTTACGATCAACGTCCTCACTTATACTGGTTGCTACTGAAATTTCTGTGACAGTCTCAGTTTTTTCTTCGTTTTGACCAAAGTAAATGGCTACATCATTATCTTCTACTTCATCTACAGGTTCAACTTTTTCTACATTTGGTGGCGGTACTACTATCGTGTGTGTGACAGAGTTATCAGCTCTTAAGTCACAATCTCCATGCAAATTATGCAAATGATGTTGATGATTTATTTCTTTTTTTAATATATGCTTAATATCTTGATTCGAACTTTGAACTATTTGATCGGATTTCGTTCTATCAAAAGGTTCATAACCAGCGGGAAGAACCAAACCATCTAAATCAAACGACTGATAATCTAGATTTTGGTTTTCATTTGATAGTTGCGTTTGAACGTTTGATTGATAAATTTGGCCATTGTTTGGATTTTGAACATTTGATGGAAAAACTTCGGTAATTTTGACCTGAGGATTCTTTGATTGATATGAAATACTCTGTTTCGTTTGAGTTTGATACGTTTCCGTATTTTTGCTTGTGTTAGGCTGCTCGATTGCTTGTAATATACTCTGTAACAGTCCTTCAGATAATAATTGTTCGTGAGGTATCGAAGGTTTTCCTTTCCCGTCATTGGCTGATTGAATTTGTAAAGAATATGTTGCCTTGTTGCCTTTTACTGGTATATCATTTTGTAGGAATTTTTGGCCATTATTATTCAATTGTTGACTAGTCGATACAATTTTTTGTTGCAGTTGTTTAGTCTCTTCGCTTAAATTTTTAATTTTTTCTGATGTCTGATATATTTGATCGGATACGTGTTGTAGAGAATTGGTTTTATATAGATCTTTTGGATTTAGAGATTTGCCTTTTTGCGCGCTGTATTTTATAGATTTTTCATTTTCTACTTGATTTGGTAGTATGGTTTGTACTAATGTATGGGAAGCTGTCGACAAATCCTTTGTATTGTATGATACAGATTCACTCCCAGATACTGGTGTATTGAAATCATTTTGTGGTGAAATTAAGGTTTGATGATTCTTTTGCAAAGTAGACCCTAAAGAACTTAAGCTGGCAACGTAACTTGAAGCTAATTCTGAAGGTATTTTTTCCCCTAATCTAGCAGCTTTCAATATAGCTTCATGATAGGGGCAATGTTTCAAAATTGCCGCCGCTTCTAAGTTACTAAGGTTAGCTAAAATTGTGCCATCAATTGTTGCAGCGACTGCATTACTGCTGGAACCAGAAGCTGTGTGATCGCCAACAGTTAAGAGAGGAACAGAGTAAGAATCTATGGGCGAACCGTATAAATTGCTGGGCTGGTTTTGATTATGTTGGAAGTTCAATGGCTGTCCGGCATGAGGTAAACTATAGATATTCGTAGGTTCAATAGACAATGATAGGCTATTAAAATTGGAACCGTGGTTAGCTGAAAATTGATTTATGTCTTTGACTTCTCTGATTGGTGGAGGAAGATATGCTGGACCTTGTTTCACATGATCTAATCCGTGAATATCCTTATGATGTGAAACTTTTCCAATTTGCTGAATCAAACCTTCTGGTACGGAATCTCTGAATTTTATGGGATGTCTTGGTGAATGTCCTCCTGTGTGTATAGAATGGCCACCCCCGGAAACAGATCCGTACGGAATCGGTAAATTAGATGGTACAATTTTAGGCACGCCATATTGATTTGTAGGTGGTAACCCATATAATCCTGAGGGTGGAATTAATCCTTTAGCTCCTTGTTGTCTAATTGATGGTGGATAAGGACCATTTGATAGGGAATCCAAAGGAGGTGCACCGTAGGAGTCTATAGGTTTTTCTGGAATACCACCTATGAAGGCGATGTCGGCTTGAGGGACATTATTTTCAGTGTAGTGAGCTTCAAATACTGTTTTAGATTGATCGATATTATTCGAGTCGCCCCCTATAATAGCGTTAAGATCGATATTAGCCAATGCATCTTGATGAACAGAAGAATAACCAGATGAAATTTGGGCGCCAGAAAAATGTGAATGCTGATTAATATTTGGTAAAGAATGACCATCTAAGTTTATACTGACTTCTTGGACTACAGGAGGTGGAGGTCCATATTCATCTAATGTTTCAATATGCCCAATACTGTGGCCGAGATTTTGAATAGATTGTATTGTATGAACATTTTGAACGTTTTCAATCAAAGGTTTTGATACTCCCGGAATTGGTTTCCAGCCGTCATATAAGACATGAGGAGGTGTTGGTGGGGCTGGAATACCTGGATGTGGTGGACGTGGGTTCGGGTCAGGTTGAGGAGGTCCATAATGGCCGATATTGCTGAAATCTTGTAATACAATCTGATCATTTGGTCCAATAGGTCCTAGAGGGAGCCCGGGTGGCCCGTAAGTATCAGATGGTATAGGAAAATTTGGTTTCAAATTAACTGGCAAACTAGATATTGGAGTTCCGTATATAGGAGCTGGTAGATTTAAACCTAAATCTAAGTTGGTTCCAATGCTTGTCCCAACACTGGTTTCTAATGTACCAAAATTGGAACCTATAGTACTGATGCTACCAAAGCCGGTTCCAATATTGCCTATAGAAGCAAAGTTTTGAGGAAAAGAAATGGGAACTTCTGGCACTTTTAAGTTTTGAACATTTACATTTACAAGCCCGGGTGGCCCGTAAGTGACTTTAGGTGGTCCATATACAGGTTTTGGGGCCCCATAAATTGGTTTTGGAACACCGTATATTGGTTTTGGAGGAATTTTGGAAATTTTGAATGGAACACCGTAAGTTGGCTTTGGAAGCGATTGCTTGGGAGGGCCATATGTTTTCTTTGGTGGGCCATAAACAGGTTTCGGTGGACCGTATATCGGTTTGGGCTTGGACGAGACATGAAGTTTTGGGGGTCCATAGATAAATTTTGGTTTGCTGATCGGAGGGGGAGGTCCTTCGTAGATTTGGTTTGGAAATACAACAGGGGAAGGGGGTCCATAGGCCCCTGGAGGGGTATCCAGTAACACTGTTGCTTCAGGCACTCCGTATACCGGTGCAGGTTGTGGAAAATCTGGAACTGAAAATAATACATCGTGAATCTCCTAATTGCAAAACAATGCACATTTGCTGTTTATATTTATATTTTTTAAGCAACGAATATGTCACTCCGTCCTCACAATTTTCTTTAAAAAAATTGATATAAGTTCTTATGTATGACACTTGCTTTGACTTTTACTATGACTTATTTCAAAATCATTGATTTTGTAATTTTCAAAGAACATATATTAAGATATTGATTTTAGACTATTTGTCTTAATAATGAGTTACTAATACTAAATAATAATATATTACGTCGTTTTTTCTTATATTTCTTATAAATTATAATTTTATCGGTGATATCAGTAATTAACTTTTTGTGGGGCGGCTTATCCCACAAACAATTCCAAAATCTTTTTTGATTTTGTTACTGATTTTAGGCTTGCTTAAAATTATTTTCTCTCATTTTATTGACATTTTAAAGTTAACAAGACTACACGGTGCAATTTATGCCATTATTTTAAGCTATATAAAATAATTAGAAATTATAAGGAATCATTTAACAATGCTAGAAAATGCTATTTGGGAAAATTACTCGTTATCGAGAAAATTTGAAATGAAACTGTATCATAGCTTATGATAGTATTGCTTTGTGCATAAATTTTGCGATTGTTAAAACTAAAAATAAAGAAAGAAGATGTAATAAAAAAATAACATTTTTGTCACCTTCATTTAGATTTTTAAACATTTCGTAGATAAATCCGAATTTCAGAAGAGTTCTTTGTAAAGAATTCTAAAATTAATTAAATAAACTATCTGATATTAAGGGAAAAAAAGTAAATTGTAGATATTTTTATTTAGGACAAATTTTTAAAACTGTAAAAGAAATTAGAAATGCTTATAGATAGATTAAGTAACAAAGAGATTTTATTTACCGCTTGATAAGAACATATAACTTATTTTTTGGGGTTCACGTTCTATCCCGCACATAGCAGGGCAGACAGAGGGAACCTATGAATCTAGTATAAAGACACTCCGTTCCTACGAAGACACTTTCCTTTCCCACCTTCCGCCAAAACCTGTAGGCGTGATGAGTGGCGAAACTCAACGCCACGCTTTGCCTCGTTTCCAAATCGTGGTACGCTTGTGCCCCTTGCGCCACGGCTGGCCTCATATATAGATACTTCACCGCTTTAAATCCCGCCACCTTCAATTTTTTAAACGTTTTATAAATAAATATTATAAGTATTGGCTCACCAGTGGGTATACTGAGTGGAGGTCCGTACGCATCGCTCGGCAGGGGCTCCCCGTACGAATTAGATAAACCAGCGTCCCGTTTTTGTGCCTGAGCTCCTGCAATATATTATAAAAATAGTTCTAACTAACACGAAGCTACAGGCAGTACTGTCATGGAGAGAGGGAGAGGCAGGGGGTGACTACGGAAGTTCACGTAACAAGCAGCCCCCGCCCTGAAGAGGGCATGTGTGGGTTGATGACAATGGCCATGGCCAAAGAGGTATGAGAGGCCGTACCGTTTGACGCTCCGTACTCTCTGGATACTGGCTACTCTGCTTATAATGTCATAAAATGCTGTAAGCTCAACGCAATAAATTTGGAGTGAAAATGCCACTCTGATAAAAATATTATGTTTATAATATTGAATAAACTAACGATCCCAATGCGGCCACACCCTTACTTAGACTTACTGATATATTACAGCCAAATTATACAAAATCTTTACAACAATTGTAGACTATGTGTTATTCTGAAGTACAAGCTATATTCCTGCAATGTTTCATCTAAATCTGTTTTTGCGTGAAAGTGGAAGAAGGATGTTTCTTCCTTATGATACTCACAAACTTTAACATTTATACCTTTAACAAGATTTATCATGACTCTTTGTCGTGAGTCTGATTATATTAGCTGCACGCTGTATAGTAATGTTAACTATTTACAAAATTCTTCGGTTTCCATTTTCTACGTAATGTACGAAACATTGTGTAATGGCGTAACTTAACGCCTTTAATAGTATTTTAAGTAGTAATATTTAGTATTGAAAAAAATAATATTAATTTTAATAAACTAATAGATAAGCCTTCTGACATCATACCTGATTGTGTCGCTTCAGCCACTAAATCCTGTTCTGTGTCCTTACTAACGAGACCTGGTGGACTTTCTTCAGCAGAAACTGCTGCGATGAGCAGCACCAGTATTAACTGGAAGAGATACATTAAAATAAGATAAAATTCGCATATTGTTGTGTCATTTGTACACTTAGACAAAATAAATCAAAATGAAGAATAAAATTTAAAGCATGCGTTCTAAAATTCTGGAACCTGAAAATACGGGACATTTAAAAAAAAATTAAAAATTAGCTTCACGCTGTATCCCGCACACAGGCAGGCAGAGGGAACCTAGTGTTAAGACACTCCGTTTCCCAATTTCTGCCGAATTCTGGAGGCATTGC